>VXBZ01001511.1:68277-104014 GCA_013399135.1 Heliornis fulica
CACAGCGAGACATTCGTTAGTCAGCGCTGGGTTTTCTTTGGAGACATTCACAGCAGCGGAGCCTTGCACGCGAGTGTTGTGTCCACACTGTACCTGCACACGATGCAGAGTTACATCTGTGTGCAGCAGGGGCCCTGTGCAAGCTGCATCTTCCATGTAATAACCGAGATCTTTCCAGGCAAAGCAAAACTCCCAGGTCGGAGAGCAGGACGACGGCGGCCGACCTCAGTGGCCCGCTGTGCGTCACTGGAGAGCGTTTGGGACATGTCCCACATGTGGAACGCTCAAGTGGAATAGTGGAATAGTGCACAAGGCCACCACCTCCACCACATCGCAGGGGCTCACACCGCGGTGCCCGAGGGCTTTCTGCTGCTGCGGGGCCCCCTGGACAGTGCAGACCCCAGACCCACGGGATCCCCACTGCGCCGCGGCAGGCGGCAGAGCTGTGTCATTGCCATTTATGGTGTCTCGAGGCAGCCCTGCGACTCCTAAAGTGCTCTCAGCATCTCCATCTATCAAGAGCAGAACAGGAGACTGCCAGAGACATTCCCTCCCTCCCGCTGGGCTCGGATGTGGCTCGAGTATTTACGTATTAATGACCCCGGGTGGGATAGGAGTTAGTCACAGATTTCGCTTCCGGTGCGTTTACATCATGTTTCTGTGAAACTGCTGCAGTTTGTTTCCGAAATGCTCCATTAAACCATTTGCTTGCTGCCAGAGGGAAGGGCTACGCTGGTCCCCCAAAGGGCTGGGAGCAAAATCACCCCAAGTCCTGCCTGGACTTGGGGTGATTTTGCAGCCTTTGCTCCAGAGAGACACTGTGGTGCAAGATGCTACAGCTCCCGTGTGCAGCACCTGGCATTCCGCACAGCCTTCTGCAGCCACAAACACAACAGCGCACACCCCATGCTGCACTAACATGTTGCAGACCCCCCGCAGCCCTCTGGGGTCCCCAGATGCAGTGACAGCTTTGGAAGATGCCAACCTCCCACAGCAACGCTGCCTTCTCACTTGCCACAGTGTGCCGTGGCCGGGGGGTTCTGCAGCCGCTGCACAGCATCGCTACCCCACGAAGCTGGTGCCCTGGGCTGTGGCGTGGGCTTATTGCTCTTTAAACATATTTGGAAGCAGCACCTACTCTGCGTCACGGGAGAGCAAACGTGTTCACGGGATGTTCTCCAGAGCGCCGTTTCCACAGACCGAGGCCCATGGCTGGCTGGTGCCTTCAGACCAGGGAATGTTCTCAGGTCCCTGCACTTCTCCCCAGCATTGAAGCATTACATTTTCACTCTGTTAAAAAAGCTGTCTGAGCAGAATTAATTTCATGCCATCTCAAGCTTTAAAAGCTGAGTAATTCTTATCCTCGGAGTGACATAGAACTCGAGTTGTTCATAGCAACAGACTGCGGGCTGAAAGGGACGGCTGCTCGCTCCCGGGCTGAGGCGCCCGGCTGCGGGGGCGGCAGCCTGGGGGTGTCACAGCCCGGCAGCCCACCAAGGAGGGTACAGGGGAAAGGGAGAGCCCGGGCTGGGGTCCACAGCTGCAGCACCCGCTGTCAGGCAGCAGCTTCCCCGAGGCCTCCGGCACACCCGCCCCGCGCCGGCAAACCCTCCTGCGCCAGCCTGCCGTGGCTGGCACCAGCGGTGGCCTGGCCCATGCTGCTTTCCCATCCTGAGCTCAGCCAGGAGTCGAAACGTTATTTAAACACATACACACACACATATGGGTCTTTCCCCCCTTGTGTTCCACTGACATAGACAAGCTCAGGGTTAAAAACCTGCAAGATGGAATTATTTCATCTGAAGCCTGGAGAGTGTTTGTCAGGAGCTGCGGAGGGTTTGTGGCTGTTGGCTGTAGGAACGAAGCCTGGGTAACTTGACCCGTCCCTGGCAGCTCTGGGCTCAGACAGCAGCCTCGTGGGCTGGGCCGTGGGCAGCACAAGCCAACCATCTGGAGACCGTGATCCCCATCACTCGCTCATCCCTGGCACCATCGCCATGTGCCTGATCCCACAGCTTGCTCACGCTTGCGAGGATGAGGAGGAGTGAGGCGGCACCACCGCCTTCCAGGGCAAGATGGTAATTTGCTGTTCGGGCACGCTGCGAGGGTTCCACAGCCCACAGCTGTCTCACCAATTCTAGCACTGCTTCACCTCCCTCCTACTTTTCTTTTGTCACTGTGCATGAAGAGCATAACTTAAACAGCAAGGGAGCGTCACCCCCCACTCACGGTTTTGTATGTTGCGAGTAACATCCGAGTAGTCAGACCCCGAGGAAAATGAACTCTTGCAGGCTGATGAAAGTCAAAGCCTCTGAGCTGAGCTTCCTCCACACCCACCCAGATGCAAGGTAAGCAGAGCTGTGATTCCAGAGCATTTCCACTCCTCTTCACCACCTGGGTGCACACTCCTCCCCGGGATTGGTGGTGGTACCTCCGTGCTCAGCTGCCCCATCTTTGCGATCACACGTGTGGGCAGTTGGCACAGGAGAGCAGAGGCAGGAACATGCCTCTGGGTTTGCTGAGAGCCAGAGCAGGAGCGCCTGAGTTTGAAGTCCCCTAAAGGTTACCCTTCCCTGGGGCAGGGGCTGGTATGTGGGAGCTTGCCCCAGCAGCAGGCACAGCAGCTGGGAACCACACTCTTGGTGAGACAGATCCCGAGACAAGGTGTGTGATCGGACAGCCTGGCCAGAACCGCGCAACAGGAGCTGAACATGGTGGTTTGGTGAGGTGCAAGTGCAAAAGCAGCTCCCTGCCAGCTGGGTGATCCACCTCAGACTGCTTCAAATACTACAGCAGCAATAAAATCAACAAACACAAACCCTTGGGCACGGCTTTCAGAAGCTTCTGCACCCTCTGAAGGAGGAGCTGTGCTGGTACGTGCTCGTAAAGCACCCAGCAGAGGACGCAGACCAGACTGGCTCTCGCCAGCTTGTGGTGGCCCCGAGCTCGGCTGCAGACGCCTGCGAGAGGTGCCAGCAGCCGCATGGACGGCAGCCGCTGCTCCCGCCTTCCCCAAGCTCTGAGACAGGCAAGCAGGCGGCCAGGGAGAGTGAGAAACCGAGGAACTCCGAGGAAAGATGGGCTATTTCCAGCAACTACGTCCCTGCTCCTCCCCTCCCTCCCTCAGCTATCAGGAGAGACATCTCCCCACGAGTTTGTTTGCAGTGGCATGTTTTGATTCCTCTATGAAGCATTGCTGTGCTGTACTGAACCAGCTGTATTTTCTGTAGATGTCAAACCAAGATGCAGATAACCAGCTGAACAATATTCCCAACATCCTGCTTTTCGCTTTTCCCCCAGAAGCCTGGTAGATCAAAGTTAATCTGGGAATAGTATCCAAGCTTGGTGTGAGAGTCTACCAGACACCGCAGTCCCAGGCTAAGTGGCGGGTCAGTACTATGTGTCCTTAGCATGTCAACACCAGGGAGAAGCAGAGTGATGGGCAGATCTGGGCACAGTTAACTGCAAAATGCCCCTTTCTAAGTACAGCATTCCAAAGAAAAGCTGTGGTAAGGACACAGTGCTCTTAACTGTAAGTACAGGCAAGTGTTTCGGCACACCTCCATATCCCCCTGTACGGATGGCTCCCCGGGCCCAGTGCTGTGTGCCCAGCTGCCAGCTCCTCGCTGACACGTGCGGCTTTTTGGCCTCATTTTATCTAATTTGGTTTTCTCCTGGCAGGAGCAGTTTGAAACCAAGGAGAAGACGTGCGACACAGACCACCTACCGCTCTGATTCCCCCTTATGTAAGCCTGTTAAAAACAGTAATAGCCCCATTAAGGCGAAGCGGTTTGTATCAGTAAAAACAGTGTGAGCAGCAAGAGAATTGGCTGCTTTGGGTATAAATTCGTGAAAGTCATTTGAAGGCTCTCTGGGAGCATAATTAGAAACACGAAGTCCTGGGATGTCTTCCTTCCTTTTTAATCCAAAACTACTTTTAAGAACTGCTGTCAGCTTGAAAAGTGGTTATTGAAAGAGAAACAACTCCAGACAGCGTGGGGAACAATGCAGCCTGCTAAGTTTCTGCAAACAGCAGGGCTTTGGCTTTTTATTGGCTTTTTTTTCCTTTTCTCTTTTTCCTGTGTGTGAATGCTGGGCAAAGGAGCCATCTAATCAATAGGGAACAGGGCACCAACTGATTCTGGAACACAAAGGGATGTCAGAAGAGTGAAACAGAAGTAGCCCTTTAATCTCCCCCGTGGTAGTTTCATTCAAGGCAAAGGATACTTTTGCTCTTCGCAGCAATGCTAACTGCACACGCTCAGGTGGAGGCACGCTCTGAGCATTCACACCAGCCCTTCAGGCCCTGGCAAAGCTTAAGTGTGTGAGAGCCTGGCAAGAGCCTGTTCCCATTGCATTGTCTAGGGACAATAAATCAAGCACAGGGAGGAAACCTAATTCGTCCAAGACTATTTTCAAAGGCTCCTCTGCTTTGATAAACAATATTTCCCTTTGGGAAGAGCGATGGGGAAGGAAGTAGAAAGAGCAGCCACTGGTCACGTGCTAAGCCGTTGGAGGGGGCTCGGGCAGCAGCGATGGACAGCCTGAAAGCTATTAAGAGGTAGCTAAGATTGGCATTTGTCATGTCTGAGAGCAGCTGCCCCTTCCTCTTCCTCACCAGAGCTTGCACAGCGATGTGCAGAGGACTCGGCTGCCTTCTGGTGTGCTCTCCAAGGGCAATGCCTGTCTTCCCCTCCTGTCCTGCAAAGGTTACTGTTGATGGTTCAGAGCTTTGCTGCTCTAAGCTGGAGGATAGTTTCCCCACTCTAGCTCCCAGTTTGCTCAGGGTTCCTGAGGTGGTGTGTTTTGGCCTTCAGGGCCCTGCTGCAGGATCAGAAATGCTGCGTTTGCAGCTCTTCCATCCCAGCAACGGCTCTGACCAGTGTGAGCAGTGGGTCCTCCTGCACATGGCATAAACCCCACGGCCCCACCCATGTACCTGCCACCCGACTCCAGCGCTGCTGGTCTGTAGGAGGAGCGTGGAGCACGGCTGCAGCATCTCCACTTAGGAGCAGCTTTGTGCTTGGGGCCTCTTGGGAATGTCTGTGGCCCCAAATCCGTAGCCAAGATGTAAATCACATGCCAGCAACTAGACACAATGGGCAGTGGGGGAAAATGCAAGACAAGAGGGGAAAGTGTGTTGGAACTGGGAGCAATTACTGCTCTGACCATGGAGAGGTCCCCAGCTTTCGGAAAGTGTGGCACAGGGCACTCACAGGTCTTTGCTGTTAGTTACTTCTGCCACTTCTCAATCATCATCCAGTCACTTTTTCTTGGACAACGACCACAGAGTTTGTGTATGAATCTTTGGAGACTGATGGATGCAGACGGTGCCTCTTGCCCCGGCGTAACTGTGTCTCTGATATTTGAGTACTGGAAGGTCTTTGGGGCCAGCAGTGTTTGTCCCAGTCCCATCGCAGCCTGACTGCCAAGGGGTGAAAGCCTGGCCATAGGAAACGCCAGCGCAGTCTGCTCCTGCGTCCAGCACCAGGGGAGGTGTAAGGCCTCAGCCTAGGCTGGGGACACGGGGGTCCTGTGACACCCAGTGCTCTGGTGGGACTGCGTGCGCACCGCTTCAGGGCATGGAGGGTGTCAAGGGACACGAAGGCAGCGTGTGCCACCAATGACAACAAGGGGACAGCCTGGAAAGATGCTGTGAATTTGTTCTGGTTTCCCTTGCAATAAAATCGGCTTCACTGCCTCATGGCCACGGTGGGAGTGGGCGCAGCGGAGCTGCACGCGCTGCAGGTTTCCAGGACAGCGACTCGAGCGGGTGAGGGGTGAACAAGGGCTTTACACCGAGTTTGATGTGTGTCGGACGCTTGACGAGGCGCAGTGTGTCCCAGGGACGAGCAGCAGCGATGGGAGCACAGCTGAGCAGCTTTGCAGCCTCTCCCTGGGACGCAGAGGAGATGTCAGGCTGTCCTCAGCGTGGAAGTGAAAAGGTTACACTGAATTGGGAAATCAGCACTGACTGAATGACTTTTTCTCCCCCTAAAGTCCAGCAAAATGTCAAGGGCCTGTCCAGCCTGCAGCACAAGGGGAGCACAGCCCAGGGGACACAGCTCCTGGGGACGCCAGAGGTGGGGCCAGGACTGCGGGGGAGCTAGAAGGGCTCCGGGGTGGGGGGTGCTGGGCGCAGGGCTGGGATGCCGAGGCCCCCAGTGCCCAGCAGCCCCTCACTGCAGCAGAGCCCCGAGCTGCCTGCCCCCGGGGCAGGGGGGCGGGTGGGAACCCCGGGCTTTGATGTCTGTCTCCCGCTGATAAATAGGGCAGCGTAACCGAAGGAAGCAGTTAGTCAGAGAGGAAAGCCAAAGGAAATAATGACTCACGACTTGGCAGCTGAGAAAGTGCCATCCCAACCTTTGTCTCCCTGCAGAGCCCATCCAGCGGTGCCAGTGAGCTCCTCTCCCCTGCCCAGCCCGGGGGCAGCGGGCGGCTCTCCTCAGCAGCACGGCTGGGCAGAGCAGAGCCACGCTGCCCTCTGCGCACCCCAGACCAGCACTGCTCACCGTGACCTCTGGGGAGTTCAGTTTGCTGCGATTTCTGGCAAATTAACCCCAGCCTCTGGCTGCCCCGGCAAGGGTGAGCTGGTATCCTCTCTGTGAGGCTGCCTGGACAATGCCCAGACCCTATTCTGATGTAAGCCACAACACTTTTTGTAGGACACATTAATGTACTTGTTGATGCCAGGACACAGACACGGGATAAACTGTCCCAAAAGCAGAGGGTAAAGCAAAACCCCCTCCAAAGCTGAACCTGTCTCCCCACCACAAAGGGTCCAGATGTCACTGAAGCTCGTTGGTGTCACAAGTGTCACTACTCTTTAATGTGGACAAGATTCAGCACCAAATGTTTCTAACTTCAGAGAAAGATATTCTCAGTGACACTATACATTTCTGACTTTTTCTATAATTGAGGTGAATTAAGTGTAATTGGAAGCATCTGCTCCTATTTTGGCGCCCGATATAGCGTGGTATTCTGCAGCTCCTGGAAGACACTCTCCTTCAACTCCCACCAGATCCAGCTAAAAATAGTTAATCTAAATCCCATTCTCTCGGGCAGAAGTGCTCCTCAGCTCTCTGGATCTGCCCCTCTGTGCTGAACAATGCCCTTGGCAGGCTGGGGAGCTCGGTGGGCTGCAGGAGGGTGCAGTGGAAAAGCCCCAGTGTGTCCAAGCCGCACGCGGTGCCACCCGAGGAGCGGCTCTGGTGGGTGACTGGCAAAGCCAAGACACCAGGGAAAGGCGTGTGGTGGCCCTGGCGTGAGGCAGCCGGGGTGGGGACCAGCTCTGGACCTGGACTGGCTTCCCCCAGCGCCTGGAGGAGCATCACCCCTCCCAGTTTGGTCAGCTTTGCCCATGGATCCATCCCTGGGGAGGGGGGAGCCACCAGGTCCTAGACCTGGAGCAGGTCTAGGAGCAGGTCTGCAATCAGGCTCCATAATTGCTGTCTCATATAAACAGCAACCCACAGGAACATCCTCTGGCTCTTCAGTCTGTACCTGTGTTTGGTGCTGTCCTTGACAAACCCAACCCGGTTTCAGGCACGGCTCCGTGTTCCACAGAGACCAAACAGTGCCCTGGATTGTGCCACAGGATTCACCAAGCCCCACTCTGTTTAAAATCTGTCGTGACAGAACCAACCCCTTACCTTCAGCATTACATGTGATCTGTTCCCAACGGGGTCTTCCTGGGAAGGCTTTCAACCCTCGGAGCTCGACTTTGGGTTGACTTTATATTCCCAGGTAGGAAATGTTGCTATGGCTGAGTCCAAGATTGGGAGTGCATGGAGAAATAAAGATGAATGACCTGGTGAGTGCATTGCAGTTAGATTAGAACCATGATTGGAAACTCTGAAAAATCAATTAAACATCAAAACTAAAAAGAAATTTGAAGCTGTGTAGCAAGTCGGGGTGTTGACTCAGATTTGTCTGATCCCATGCTGATGCCAGCAGTCCTCGTTTGTGAGAAGTAAGATTCCCAAATCAATTTATTTCAGACAGTGCTCCAGGGCATGAAGCAGTTCAGCCACAAAATACCCAAATCATGAAATGGCAGCGACTGAAGATCTCAAGGATGACGAGAACCCAAATACTGAAGGCATTTTTTATTTTCTGGTGGGAATAAAATAGCTTCTAACATCTTCTCTTTCTCACTCTGCTCAGGCTGTCCCCTGTCGGGCCGAGACAGGGCCAGTGGGGGGTGGGAGCCCGGACAAGGAGTCAAGGGTCTGAAGGGGCTGAGGAGGCTGAAGGACCATTGGGGGACTGAGGAGGCTGAGGGTGCTGAAGGGGCTGAGGGCAGATGGGGCCGAGGGGAGGAAGGCACCAAGGGGCTGCAGCTCCCTCGTTGCTGGGCTGCAGTGGCCAGCACAGCCTCCCGTTGCCGCTCAGTCCGTCCCGGACCCCGGGGGGCACAGGGGTGTTTCCTACAGGCTGTACTTAGAAACCAGAGGGCAGAAAGGGTGGGAAAAGGCTGGTTAGGGCTCCTGGATCCTCAGAGAAGTGCTGCCAGTGCAACATCTGTGCCCCGTGGGAAGCAGCAGTTGTGCCCCATTACCATGGGCACCGCTCGCCCCGCAGCCCCACGCTCCCCGTCCCTGGCAGCCCTGCTGTGCCCCAGGTGCTGGCTGCTGGTGGCCAGACCCAAATGTCCATATGGGAAACCAGCCTGCCCAGTGCCTCAAGAACTGGAGCAGGGCAGAAGCATGGATATGGTCCCAGTGCCCCACAGAGCTGGCCAGATGCTCCTGCCTGCTCACAGTTCTCCCTTGACTCCCATCCATCTTGCATTCATAAGGGCTATAAATACATCTTGTATTCTATACAAATAAGGCACACACTGAAAATATTTATGCATTGCATCCACTCATGCAGTCCTCTGGATTCCAGCCTTGACAACAGTAAAAACTATCATTAATCCATCTTGTGGACAGGAGAAAATTCTAGTGCAAAGGTTAGTTTATCTTTTAGGGAGTTTGAGAAAATTGCACTTCTGCAGAGACTGCAGCTCTGGACACTAAACCTGGCCCTTTAAGGAAATGTCCTCTAAAAGAAGGCAAGGTTTATTGGGTTTTGTGCTGTTGCACTTTTAGACTGTTCACAACTCTCCCAGGAATCCTTTTAATATTCCCATCAAATTGAAATAGGAGTTATGTAATTATAATTAGAGCACCATACTCTTGGTAACATTCACTCCATTTCTTTAAAGGCTGTTTACTTCCCCACCCGTACCTGGAAGGAATCTTTACAACCCCAGACAACCAGTTGCCCTCTCCCTCACTAAAGCACCAGCGAAACAACAGCGCTCAACATCTCTTAAAGCTGTTTTTGCAGTAGCCCTGTTTGCACAGAGCTGTTTCTGCAGCAGCAGTGACCTGATGGGAAGGTTTGTCACAGGACATTGCCTGTGTTCAGTGTCACTGGCACCCCCGTGGCAGTTAAAAGCCATGATGAAACGTGCCATTATTCTCTCTTCTGTAAAAGCAGGACATGAAATGTGTCTGGATGTAGCAGCCCCTCACACCTCTGCCACCATCCCTGGGTAAGTCACAGACGTCTGAACAATGAGGGACCTCTCTGCCAGCAGTGCCAGCACACACATGGGGCAGGGCTCAGCGAGGCAGCACTGGCTCCTGCCCTGGCAGTCTGAAAGCACAGTCACAAGGCATTTAAAGCAGGCACTAACTCGGGGCAGTGCTAACTGCCAGCAGCTCTGGGAGCTCTGTGAGGACTTGGCTGAGTTGCTGCTGGGTGAGCACAGGCTGTGCCTGCGCCCACTCATCGTGAAGTGCCTGGTGGCTCCTCGAAAGAGGGTTTGTGGCACTGAGACATCCTTAAGTGTCCTGTCACTGACTGTTTGGACAGTGAGCAGACAGTTCTTTTCCATTCCAGTCTCATTTTGAAAGTGGAGATTACACCAGTTAAGCCTTTTATGCTGAGGTCTGACGTCTCTTAGAGCCCAGTAAAAGCATCACCGAGCAGTTTCCCATGGTCCCCTTTGGTTTTAGCATTCTGGGTATTAGCTTGTGCTACCACCTTTAATCACTAAGCAGCAATGTCCATAGTGTAATCCTCAGCATTTAACCCCCACAGACTACCGGGAAGCACAGACTTTACTCTGTCCTAGCGGAGTCCAGACACCCTTCAGGGAAGAGAGATGATGCTCTGGTTGTCACGAGCCCTTCGGACACCACCTCAGAATTCTGGCATCTCACTGCTGGCAGTGCCAGCTGCAGGGAGAGCGATGTGAGGCAGGTCCAAACTGACCTGCCTGTGCCTCCGAAAGCAATCAGGGTTGGTGGCTAAGGAAGGCCTGAGCCTTCCAGCAGGCACAGGGAGAAGGCTGGCACACGTGGAGCAAAGGCCTTTTGTTTTGCTGGTGCAGGTGTTGATCCCGCAGCGATGCTCTGTGCAGCCTCCAGGCTGGCCCTGGTAGCACAGTGCTGCTCAGTTAGAATAGAGCCTGCTTCCCCTTCTCTTGTGCATGCTGGGGTGAGGGCCAGGTCTGCCTGGTCCCCCAGGCCATGAGGTCACCCTTGCCCAGAGCCCTGTCGGCCCTGAAGGAGTTGATGCTGAGCTCTGCCGACATGGTCCTCCGCGGTGGGTCCCCTGGGCTCTGCTGCCCACCCTCCGAGCGGGCTGGTCAGCAGCCATGTCACAGCGTTGGGATCAGAATGAAAATGTTGAACTATGATAATTACTCTGAGGTTTTGAATAATGTTTGCCCTGAACACTCCTGTCCTCGCTGCACACACGTTCAGAGGGCTTGGACGTGTCTTTGCCAACAGCTACAATATTCACCCAACAACCCCTCGCATGTAAACAGAACATGAGCTCGGTGTAACGGCCAGTATAAACCCCTGGAGCCGGGACCTGCGTGGTGCCAGGGCCCTCGCCTCAGCCCCCATCTCCTGCCCTTTCCCAGCCAGCCAGGAGCAACAGCAGAGATGTGTTCTTAACCTCTGCGAGGGAAGCGCAGGCACCGGGGCTCGTGTTTGTGCTGCGGAGCGGGAACCGCGCTGCCCGCAGAGCAAGGATGAAGTAGAGGAGCACTGTGACAAATTGGCACATAAATGGCTTTTGAAATCCTGTGACATCAAATGAAAGGATTGTTAGCATTCTGCTAGCTAGCTCGGGTCCAAACAATATTATTAGGGGTAATATTATTACCGCTCAGAGAGTGTGTGTCACCCAAAGACAGCAGAGTTTTCGTGAAGTATTGGCAGTGCTGGGTTAGCAGTTGGGCTTGGCCACCTTAAAGGCCTTTCCCCAATGATTCTGTGGTGCTGTGGAGTGCTTTGGGAAGGGGAGGTGGATTTCTGCTGGCTGCAGAAAGCAGGTGAAACCCCAGGCAGGGTCACAGAACGTGCCCATGGCCCCTGACAGCCCCAAAGCCCGGGCTGGTGTGGCTGTGCCAGAGCTCAGGCACAGGCATTCCTCATCCTCCTCTGCCACCGCTCCCAAACCCTCTGCAGCATCCTCCTGGTGTCCCCAAGTGGGTAACCCCAAACATGGTCATTGCACATCCACATGGATGTTCAGGCTAGTACAGATCAGCACCGACTGCCACAGCACCTGCTGTGTGCTTGGCGCTGGCAAAGCCACCTCCAGCCACCAGCCGGCCCCGCTCCGACCGCTGCTGGGCAGCCACAACAGGCCCCATGCTGGAGGTGGGGTGAGAGGGACGGTGGGAGGGGTGCTGGAAGGGGTGCTGGAAGGGGTGCTGGAAGGGACCAGCTGGTGAGACCAGCTCCATCAGCCGCCCCCACGGACGCAGCGGGAGGGAAGAGGAACTCCCCTTTCTGGCACTTTCCCCTTTCCCCGAGCTGGCAGCGCAGAGCCGCTTTCCTGCAAACCCCAGAAAGGAGAGCGACACTTGGCACCACAACCTGACGCCGTTAGCAAAGCAGGGGAGCAGAGAGTTCAACAAGGAGCCATTTCTGGTGGTTACTAGATAAGATATAAAAAAATTGTTTCATCTCGACTTGACCTAAATGGAGTGGAAAATTACCATGACTACATTTATCTGGAATCATAAAGTGTGTTCTGATTAGACCATGATAAAAAGGATGGTATAAATTGATCCAAAGATAAAGAAAGGGCAGGGAAAATGAGATGAGATTAAGAAAAGAAGCAGACGCTAAAAATGAAGGATAATGCAGTGAGGCTCTGAAGCTGTGGTAAAAATAGCTGTAGGAACTGGAACGTAAATAGTTCAGTGCCTCACTTTCTGCTCGTAGGGCTGAGGCCTGGCTGCACTACCTGGGAGTCCCAATTATCACCTCATTAATCCCATGCCCTTTGGTGGACCGGGAAACAGAGAAGTAGGTCTAGACCAGGCAGTGCCCCTTGCCTGAGGTGAGCCCAGGCTGGACTGAGCTCCGTCTGTCCTTCTGTCTGGCCATCCAGAGTGATGGCTGCTGTGCCTGGGGACCCTCCTGGCTGTGCCATTCCCAGCAGGACCTCCTGCCACCCCACCCTGGTGAAACCTGCAACTGGTTGGTGTGATTCGGTCCTTGTCAAATGACACTGAAATTGGCCAAAAGATTAGCAAACAAGTATGATGCACCTGGATAAAAACCCAACCAAAAAGAGTGACAGGCTGGACCCCGAGACACAGCACTTACCTCTGGCAGAAACTTCAGTGGTCTTGGAAACTGAGATTTCTCTGACAGAAATTGTCTTTCAGCTTCCTAGAAACAAACAAACAAACAAAGAGTGAAATAAACAATTGATTTTTGTTGAGCCCCAACTGGACTACACAGGGGGCTGTCTGAGGACTGGGCATTTGCAGCACCACTGTGGTGCTGAGCCGGGAGGAGACCACGAGCCGTGAGGTGGCAGGAGGCCTGTAGGAAGTGTGACTAGAGCCAGAGGGGCTCCTCCGCCCTGGCAGCCTGCGTGAAGCTCTGGGTCCGCAAGACCCCCTGGAGACACCCCTCCCCGATGGGCTCCAGCCTCTGCAGCAGCGCCTGGGGTCCCGCTGCTGGACATATGTGTAAATCATCCCTCTGACCTCTGAGGGGTCTGCCCCCTCTGAGGAATATGGAGCTGGTGTAAATCATCCCACTGACAGCCTGGAAATGCAGCTGCCTGTACTTGTTACTCGTGGATTCCTTTTCCACTACTTTCTCCTTTCCAGCCAAGGACTGGAAGGTCCAGCCCTTCTCCAGAGCAGGGAAGTGGTTATTTATCTAATCCCTGTGACTCGATCTCAGTCAGGTTTATCAAAGTGCAGTGCTGAAATGCCCCATGTCCTGTGGACGTGTGCCCACACAAGCTCTGGCTCCCAGACCTTTCCTGGAGAGCCAAGCGTGGCCATCGTGGCTGGTTTAGATAAGGCTCAGCAAGGAGCTTGTTTGGAAAACTCTCCACTCTTTCCATTTAGTATAAACTTCCCTTTCCATTCCCTGTTTATGTTAACACACATGTGTGTAAATCCTCCACCAGAGATTTCCTTCACGGAGAACACCAGGGCACGGAGCGAGAGGAGGCCCCGTTCCCGCCACGCCGTTGGGATGGTGTCGGCAGTGTGACCCCACGGCCCTGCGACCGGGCTCTGGGGCTGTGGCAGGTCCTTTCCCTGTGGGACTCTGGGAATGACTTGGGACTTCTTCTGTTGGAGAACCAGCCCAGTGTTCCTGCCTGTCTTCCTGCTCCCTGCCCGGCCAACGACAGTGTTTGTGTCCTCACTGCAGTGTCACTAGTCGAAGATAACCGGACCCCCCGGGTTTGACTCACGTCCAGCTACCCAGCTCACGGTGTCACACTCTCCTCTCTCTGGCTGTCATATTTTTCCCCCAGAGCAGGTACAGGGTGATGTCCAGTGCAGGTCCCTCTGTGGCCAGGCTGGCCCAGCTCCCCATGGTCAGGGGTCCTCCAGGTTGGTGTTCCCCATGGCCTGAGGCTCCCCAGAGACAGGTGGGGACCTGTCCCACAGGCCAGGAGGAGCAGCATGGCACAGCCAACCCACAGAGCACTGACACACGAGAACAGCTTGGGCATTGGTGAGGAGCTCACTGAGATCTAGTGGGTCAGGAGTAGAGGGAGGGCAGGGACAGAGGATGCCACAGTGTGGGTCTGCTACAGGCCACCGAGTCAGGGAGACTGAGTGGACAAGGCCATCCATAGACAGAGAGGAGCAGCCTCATGCTCTCAGGGCCTGGTCCTCACGAACGACTTCAGCCACCCCTGTACCTGTTGGAGGGACAGCACAGCTGGGCACAAGCACTCCAGAGGGGAAGAGTGCCAGAGCCACAGCCTCTCCCCAGCAAATACTGCCTGAAAAGAACTCTCCAGACAGAGTGTCATCGCTGTGACTGTAGTACACAACGTGTCACGCTGCAGCTTTCTTGTATTCTTCAGGAATGCCAGAGCCTCCAAGACACTCAGAGCTGCGTGCTGAGACCAAGCCCTTCAACCACTCCTGGTGCAAAGCTGCTCTTACACTACGGCCTTGGGACACACAATTCACACTGGGAGGCTTTTGGAGCTGCAAAGGGACATTTCTCCTGTATTAAACCTTTCTCTCTGATATTCACTGGCCAGAGAGGGCAATGAGATGAGAGCAAGGCAGTGCAACAGCAAACTTGGTGAGCAGATGGCAACAACCATGCTGTGACTGTGCTGCAACGAGGGTTTGAGTCCCTCTTGGAGTGAGGAGATTCAGCATCTCCACGTGGCTGCAGGCTCACATGAAGCAGCGTCGTCCCTGAGGCAGAGGGGAACGAGATGCTGGGTTTAGGAGCGCACAGTGTGAGGACTCACTCCCAAAGTGGGTGTTTTGTATTACTGTGTCTGTGCCGATCGGCACAAGGAGGGAGCATGGGGAGATGGCAATAAAGCTGTCGGTCTTCCCTGGCCAAGGCATTGGGTCTGGGCTCCTGAGCTCGGCCTGATGGAAGAGAGCTTTGCACAGTCCTGGGGTGATCCCAGGGAGGCAGAGGGTGCCCTGCTCCCCACAGCTCAGCGATCAGCTCTCGCTGGAGGGGCTCACTCTAGTGGGAGCTGGTGGATCTAAGACCAACAGAGACTGTGACCACCTCTCCCAGCTCCTCTCCAGTCTCCTCCTTGCTAATGTCTATTTTCATTCATGCAAGTCTGCCATTGCTGCCATGGTGACCAACTCAGAAATTAATTATATAAAGACATTAAAGACACATTTAAATAGGAAAGTTCAACCCACAGTTCTGGCAGAGAAGATTCAAGTATTCCTAGATCACACCCCTCCTACTTTGCCCTTGAGACCTTCGGATGCTGCTATTTCACTGATAGACTTTCTCTGCACTTACTTCTGTGCTGATGTTGACAAATAACATTAGTCTTCTGCTTCCTTTTTGTTTTCTGAGTCACATAAACCAGACACTCTTTTAGAGATCTTAGTTCTGGCTCCAGAAAAGCTCTGTCCCTTTTGGCAGATCACTCTTGCTGCTGACAGACTTGGCAGGTATGGTTTTGCACAGCACTGACCCAAACCTTCCCAGCCATATTCCCGTTCCTTGTGTGCACTGGGCAGCAGTCACTGGTGTCAGCATCCACCCCACGGGCTGCGGCTGGCAGGGCCACGGCCCCGCTGGGCTGGAGGCTCTGCGCCCCTCGGAGAGAGCCAGCCTGCGCGGCTGCCCGCTGTGAGCACAGACGTGGTTCCCATGAGAGCTTTGGGAGTGCCAGTGATAGGCTCTGGAAAGGTGAAGCCCCGTGCCAAGTGCCAAGGAGAGCTCAGGCTCCCTGTGACACTGCTCAGGCTCTTGCATTCATGTGTCGGGGTTTTTCCACGGGAGATGGGCACGAGTCAAAGAAACTGTCGCTGTGACTACAACACGCCACAGCTGTGGCAGAGGAGACAAGGGAAGCTGACAGAGACCGGCTTGCTCTTTAACCCCGCTGCAGTTCTCTTTCCCAAGAAGAGAGGTGGTGGCTTAGGCATGCTGGTTCTCCTCCTGCGTCTCTTTTGTAAGCAGTTGGGATTTCAGTCCCTACCGAGTCAGCTCCCCACCTGCTGTGCCCGAGCTCCTCTGCTGCCTCGCCTCTCCCTCTCCCTCCCCCCAGGTACTGAACTCGGTGCCATCTCGACCTCCCCCTCGTCACATACTGATGCTGGTGTTGGTGCTGTCCCAGAGATGAGTTCTGTGCTCTTCTGCAATTGCTGCACCATTGGCTTGTGTCTCCTTTTCTCTGTGGGGTTTTTTAATGCATAAACATCCCTCTGTCCTCACCTCAGTTCCTTTCTACTCGGTTGTGAGTTCTCCCAGGAGGTGGCCAACCCTCAGGGACAAGCACAAGGGGGTTGAACAGCACCTGAACATCAGGGTTCAGGCTTTCCAGAAAGCACAAGGGGTTTAACAGCACCTGAACATCAGGGTTCAGGCTTTCCAGAAAGCACAAGTGGGTTGAACAGCACCTGAACATCAGGATTTGGGTTTTCCAGAAAGTCCAGTGAGGTAAATGTACAAAATACTTACGTTGCAGTGAAACCTCTCGGGAGGGGTGGTGGAGGGGGGGACTCGCCCTGGGCTGCAGCCCTGTGCTCTCCTGCTGTAGGAGCTCATTGGTTTTGGGACAGGTGCTCTCAGGGGCTGGTTTACATGTCTGTGCACACAGCTGCAGCTGATCTCCTTGAGCACTTCCATTCAACGAGATACTGGGAGAGCATCCTAAGAAAACTTCTGAGAGACCCCTCCTTTAGCTCTGCTGAGAAGGACAGAGAGGAGAGGGTGGTGTGACAGATGCTGTCTCCAGAAACAACCTCTGGTGGAGCTACAGCCTGTGCCTGGATGCTGCAGCTTCAGAGCTCCATTTCAGGGGCAAACCAGCCCCCTCCCTTTGCTCAGGGGCTGATCTGGAGAATTATCAGCCTTTGCTGACAAGAAACAACAAGAGAGCAAACAAAAACCAAACCCAAGAAGAACTGATGCACCTAAAGAAAGAAGACAAGGTCTCTACAGCTAAACCTGCAACGGTGGCTATTGCATTTCACACGTAGACTCTCGTTCTCTTCGGGAGAGACCGCAGGCAGGGAGCAAACCCTCTCAGACTTTTGTTCACAGCCACCCCATAGGGTTTGATCAAACCCCATAGGTTTGAGCCCCCAGCATGGCCCTTCTATGAGAGGAGTGGAACGGGCGGTGCAAATCGTAAAGGGGCAAGAAGGTGGGAGCGTGGTAGAGAGCAGACACCCTGCTGCTCAGGTTAGTCCTGGATGGCACTGGGTCACTGGATCCCTACAGATAGGTGCTCTGCCATTGCTGCCATCAGGTAGAGAGCACCCCCAGATGGTGTTTGCAGTTATGAGGGGAGAAGATTCACCTCTCAAATCACTAATTTGTCTCAATTAGCAGCTCCCCTAGCGATCAGCCTGCTCAAGAAAGAGCAAGGCCTAATCCTGAATGATTTGTCAGGCTCTAAAGCCGTCTGTATGGCTGGAGATGTCGGAAGAGAGGACTGATGGCAGGTGGAGGCATCAGCCATCTCTTTGGAGCAGAGAAAAAAGCACCGTGTCACTACAGAGGGAGCAGAGCAGCTGACACAGCAGAGAGAAAGCCTCTGGCAAGCAGAGGGGGCTCACTGAAAGCACCTTAGGAGAGACAGTGCCAGATCACTGCTCAGCTTGGCAGTCAAATGAGGTGGTGGCCAAGCCCCTTTTCCTTCAGAGAGCTGAGCGTGCAGGCAGCTGTCGGAGAGGCTGGGGGGCACCTGGCTGGGCATTGCCTGTGGCTGCGTGGGCAGGAGTGGGACTGTGCCCTCCTCCCACAGCATCCACGCTGTTGTGTCTTGGGCATTTGCTCAGGGACGTGGTTCAGTGGTTGGACTGGCCGTGCTGGGTGACTTGGGATATCATCTTAGGGGTCTTCTCCAACCGACACCATTCTGGGATTCAGCTGCCGGCAAAAAGCAATCTGGGGCATCTCTGACAGTACTGTGCTGACATGCAAACAGGGAATGTGGCAGAGCAAAACGTGACACCCAGCTTGCTCCTCCTCTCTGATGCCACAGAGCTGCTCATTCTTTCCCCTTAACATGAACACAGTAATGGGAACACAACAGATTTCTTTGACAAAGTGATATGTGCTGATGTTTAAGCAAAATCAACATTTTGTAAAGCAAATGAAAGAGAAAACAAATTCTTGGACAAATTCTGTCATCAAGGGAATGGTTGTTTTATTTTCCTAACAAATTCATTTCACTTCCCTTGGATGTCAACCTGGATGCAAAGTGGTATCCAGGGGTACTCAGAGGGGAAGCGATTGAGAATGGAGCAACATCCTCCCTTTGGGCGTGGGAGTCGGGACGGGATTTCTTTGTGGTGCTGGAGCTGCTCAGACCTTGTGCCTTCACAGGCATCCAAACATCCTCTGCTTCTCTGTAGTTACACTGCATAAATCATTAACCCCAAATAAACTGCAGCAGTCGTGTGTTATCACTCCAGTCAACAGCTACTGACCTCAGTGGGACTGTCAGGGTGGCCAAAGGTTGCGGGATGATTTTAGCTTCAGTGCAGGAGCCGCGGGTGTTACGGTTAAAGGCAAATGGCTGCCTGTACCTCCAGTCCACCGACATTCGGATGGTCAGTGTCTCACTCTCTAAAGCTCCAGACTTGAGGGATTTCTTAACCACAGGAACCCTCAAGGAGTTCAGCTGGACTGAAACCCAAATATTTCTCTACACTGATATCAGAATGTAGAGAAATGACGAACTTAAAAATACATGTTCTGCTTTAACAAGTCCCCACCACAACTCACAGGTAACTCAGGTGTTTTCTGGGTACGGAAAGCTCCAGACGCCAAAACTGGGAGAGGAATCCCACATCCAGTGCACTTCCCAACCCCCTGTGAACCCCAGATCCGTGCTGGGCGCTGCAGCCCTGCTCCCCATCGCGCACCCGGCGGGGTTAGTGCATCCCCCGCACCCCGCAGTAGCGCCGGCACCACACCCCTCCTGGGCGGAGGAAGGAGACCGTGGGGCAGCTGGCACTGGCATCAGGGCGTCCTCATCTTCTCACACCCCTCCTGGGCGGAGGAAGGAGACCGTGGGGCAGCTGGCACTGGCATCAGGGCGTCCTCATCTTCTCACACCCCTCCTGGGCGGAGGAAGGAGACCGTGGGGCAGCTGGCACTGGCATCAGGGCGTCCTCATCTTCTCCACTTGGCACGTGTTCAAGGAAGCAGCATTCCACCGAAATGTGGTGTCCAAAGGGCAGGTACTTCACCAGGACCTACCTCTTCCCAGTGCACACCCACCCCGTGGGAAGTTCGGTCTGAGGAGAGAGGTGGGAATGCCCAAGGGGGAAAGCTGAGCTTCCAGCTTCTGGTTTGGGGTTTTTTTATTTTAAATTCCATTTTCATGGAAACAGAAAGTTTGTGTCACCTGCTCAGCAAAGACAACTTGTAATTTTACTGGTCTCGGTGAAGCAGAACAGAACTGGTGCAAGTGGGGAGACAAAAGTGAATTTGAATCGTTGTCCTCTCCAGCTGGAGATGTTTTTCCTTTTCAATCAGAGAAGTGACAATGCCGTGGACTCTGAGCAGCTGAGAGGAATCTCCCACTGAGACAGAGGGGAATTACCCTTCGGAACGAGTTCCACGGTGCGTGAGGCAGAGGCTGCCCTTCCACACCAGCGGTGCTGCCGCAGACCTTGGGCTGGGAACGTGCAGATCAAGGCGTTATTTTGACTACAGCCCTAAGACCTTGTAGAAAAGTTGAAAAAACTCCAAGGTGCTGCCAGTGGTTTTGCTGGGGACAAGACGAATGTTTGCTGCATTTGCTGTATTCTTTTAACTGCTGCTGCTGCTTCCCTCCTCCTTTCAGTAAATAAATCTGCCTGTTAGTTAAACAAACTGACTCTCATAGAAAGCAAACACAGGAAATGCACTAACAATAATGCCCAGTCCCTAAAATAGAAAGGGAATCGGTAAGAGAGCCCAGGGTCCCGGCTGGCCACCGGGCATGGCTTGCCCGAGCGCTGTTGCTTTGAACTCCTGTCATAAAGAAATACTGCTGGGGGGGAAAGAAATTAAACAAAGTCAAAGTCCAGACGTGTGCTGGAGTGTTCAGGTAAGGACATGTCACTTCACTGTACCACAGTGACAGAGGCAGGACAGTCTCAACGCCCGCCAAGCTTATGGTCTGCGTTGGAGAGAGGTGGAGCAGGAGAACGATGTGGTTTAGCAGGTGACCCGGGCCTTGGGCACGAGCTTGCTGTCCCCTCTTCCTGCGCCTTGGTGGGCACCGTGGGATACGGTGGGCGTGCATGGAGCAGTCAGCCTTGCAGCCTGGCTGGGGAGGACAGTCCCCTGACAGACATGCCACCAACACCGTTTTTTCTAGGAAAGAAAGGGGTTTTCAAAGTACAGATGATTTTGTTGCTTGAAAACAGCCAAGAAAAAACATTTTCAATTTTGGAAGTGGGCACCTGCTGAGCAGCAGATGATCTGCTGGAGGGTGATATTTGGAGGGGCCAGAGGTGGGGGATACCCTACTCCGGGGTGGCTGTGTCCCATACAGAGGGATGATGTGCCTGCTGGGACCAGGCTGCTGCCTGGGAAGCAGAGTCACTCCCTGATGCTCCAAATCACCACCAGCATACAGCACACACGGGTACAACAGGACAGGAGATGCTGGCCCTGGCAGAGCCTTTCCAGTGAAACACCAACTTCTAAAATGAGAATTTCAGGGAGAAATGTTTTTCTCTGGTGCCTTTCAGCCTTTCCAAGACCTGTAAGAGGCCAGTTTCGAAGGTAGGCTCTAGCTAGACACCCTCATTTGTGCTCAATTTCCAACAAGCAGAAGAAGCAGATTCTGGAGAACCTTTGGGATTCCTTCCTGCCCTGTGTGCACTGGGACTGGGAGGCTCAGGGCTGGCAGGGCACTGCGCAGGCTGGAGACAACTTAGATTTGACTGCCCAGGCTCCTCTCTGCCTGCCCCAAGCCCACTTCACTTCCAGCTGCAGCGGTGCTGCAGTTACAGATGATTTTCCCACTGCAGGACCTTGCTCCGAAACACCCTCCAGAGGATGTTCCCTCAGCCCTGCTGCATGGCGGCAGCTGCGGCCACAGTGGAGGTGCTCCCTCCTCCTTGGGATGCAGCAGCCTCTGGGCAGTCCGGGACTTGCCAGCCGCCATTTACCTGTTCTGGCTGGCTGCTCCATGCCCACAAGGGCCCTGGACACGTCATCCCCCTCCTTCCTCAGTATCTGAATCGGAGTCTGAGGCTTAATCCCTGCCACCCCTTCACGTTGCTGGAGAGTTCAGTTTCCAGTCTGTAGTCTGGTACCTGCCCCACATCTGCCCAGAGTGTCCCAGTGGGGCGTGCTGGGAGCACGGGGATCCAATCCGCCCTGGGAGCACGGGGATCCAATCTGCCCTGGGAGCACGGGATCCAATCCGCCCTGCGAGCACGGGGATCCAATCCGCCCTGGGATCACGGGGATCCAATCCGCCCTGGGAGCCGGTTATGGCCTTTTTTGGAAGCGCAGGGCCTGGCTCGCGCGGCGCCGCAGGCCTTGCCGGGGCTGTGGAGGCCGGGCCCCTCCGGCCCACATTCCTTGCTAATTTTAACCAGCTCCCTCGAGCGCCTCGCGAGCGGAGGCCCAGGGAAGCACGGGCTTGATTTATTAGTCTTTCCCTTCTGAAAACTTTTGTTCACGTGTCGTGGGACACAACTGAAACCATAACGGGATTCTCACCCTGGATCCTTAGAGGTGTTTATCTCCATCATGAAGCCTTACAGGGTTTTTTGCAGCATCAGCAGTTTTTCCCCCAAGATGTCCAGCTCTGAGATGTCGGGGAGTGAGGACTCCTGGCAGGGATGTGTGTGGAAGAGGCTGTGGAACGGCTGGGCACTGTGCCAGGCCATGGCTGGTGCCCGCCCCAAGCACCAATGCTGTGGCCATTGCTCACGCTGGGTCTCCTTGTTCAGCAGTGGTGCTGAGCCCCTTCCTGCAGAGCCGTCCTCACACAGCACACACCCCCTTCGCTGTCAGGACCATCAAGACCACGTCACAGATGACAAGGTAAAACAGAAAGATGAGTTGCTGATCTCGTACAAGAGCTGACTGCAAGGAGATGCAGCCATCCTCAAGTGCTTATACAGATGCTGCAAAGGGACAGGGACACTCCACTCCCTGAAGAAAACAGAAGAATTAACAGTGTGCTTAACTCAAGCAAAGAAACATCTTGTTTGGGAGCAAGGAAACTTGTTAGTGGCAAGTTCACCTGGGTGCTGGAGCTGGCTCCAGGGATCTTGTAGCATCTGTATCACCGGAGATTCTCAAGCACAGGTTCACACATACCGGGGAAGCAGGTTCAGTTGGTCCTGCCCTGGGGGAGAAGAACCCCTAGCTACACCCTCACCTTGCCTGTAACACAGTCACTGATCACCCACATGGCCACAGCAGAGCCCTCACGGGTCCCTGCTGCCACGTGGGCTTATCTGAACGGCCGTGGAGACCATGCTCCTGAGGAGCAGAAAGCTGCAGGGTCTCGCAGTACTTTCTCAGTACCTCAGCCCAAACCCCGGAGTTCGTCAGTCTCGTGTTGTGTCAGCTATCAAACCAGCAGGAGAGTCACAAACCACAGGACTCATGTAGAAAACTTCCCACAGAGACACACACAAACATTTGTTTGCTCCCAACATGTATATTTGGGATGGGTGTGGATGCAGATCTGCAGCCACAACACAACAGTGCTCTGGGGGGATGGAGATCAAAGCTCTGCTGATGCTTCTCCTTGTCTTGCCCTTGTTGTGGATACAGAGGGGAAGGACAGTCCGTGCTATGCTCAGGCAGCATGGGGGATGTGCAAGGGCCAGGCACTCTGTGTCAGTGGACACGGAACCACCGAGCTGGGGATGCAGCCACTACCCCCAAAACCTGTGCCAAGCCTAGAACTGCTGCTTGGAAATGAACAGCTCGTGCCTCGTTACTCCTACGGCACTAATGATTTCTCTGAGGTGTTTCTGTGCTTCAGGCTGAGGAATTAAGCAATGCTTTGGAGTTTAAGGGGGTTTTTTGTTTGTTTGTTTTAGATTTTCCTATCCAGCTGCCAAATAACTTTCTGGCTCAACCCTCAAAACAAATCCATTCTGCTAGGATCACTCAATTTAAATAAACACTGGTTGAACATCTGAGGTATGAACCGTGAGGAGAGCGGGACTGGAAGACCTCCAGCGGTCTCTGCTGTGGAGGTGGAGCACGGAGCCTGCCCGGAGCAGAGCCCTTGCAGCCCTCCCCCACGGAGCGAGGACCAGGAAGGGAGACGGGCCTGGCTGAACACTGACCGTCGCTAAAAATAGCGTTTTGTTCAGAGCAGCCATCTTCTCGCTGGCGGGAGACCGATTTGTGCAGACTTGTCCACCCTCCAAAGGGGCTTCAGGGCCGGGAGAGGCCGGCGCTGCCCTGTGCCTGGCTGCGAGCTCCTGGGGTTCTCCTGGGCAGCATCCTCTGACAGGGCAGGTCACCAACGCTTGTCCCGTGCTGGGCTGCTTTCCTGGGCCCTGCAATACCCCCTGTCTGCAGGATTGCGGCCATCGATGAACCCCGGAAGCTGCAGCACAGAAATTAATGGAAAAGGCAAATCCTAATTAGCCCTCGCAGCCGTTGGCAACATTGCTGCTGGTTAATCAAGAGCTCGAATTTCGAGATAGACAGTTGGGAGTTGGAGCAGGGGTGTAGAGTACTGACAACATCTGGCTCTGAGTGAGTATCCTGGCAACCTCCTGGGATGTCTGCACCAAGGCCTTTTCCTGTCCCACTGCGTTGCCTCCCCCTCCCCTCCCTTCCGCATGGAGCCTGAGTGCTGCTCACCCTGATGCTCTCCATAACTCTCGCACAGCCCACCAGGACTCGATCGCCACCAGGATACCGAATCCGACTGCTGCTGGCCTAGGGATGTGTCCCCATTGCCTGGTTGTCCCTGGGCTGACAAAGGATGGTCACGCTTCCTCCTGTGCTGCTCCTCGTGCTCTGTGTCAACCATCGGTGGGGAGCGTCCCTGGGCCCTGGCAGCCCTGGTGCCAGGCAGGAGGACCTGGAGTGGAGCAGTGCTCAGGCAGGGTGCTGAGCTTTCTGCTTGCCTTGGAGCAGAGACCCTGCCCAACCTTCAGACATCCTGTCTGGAAGCAGTGGGGCAGCACCAGGCCCTGCTCCCCTGCACCCACCACCACAGGGCATCCCCTCACCACAGGGCAGCCCCTCGCCTTCCGTGTGCTCCCGTTGAGCCTCTGCCTCATGCGAGGGCTCCGGTTGCTGCCAGTGTGGTGCCTCTGCCTGTATTTGGGGCTGGAAAAAAGCAGAGTAGTTTGTTGTTGTGCTTGTTTCACTGCGGGAAGGACTGACTTACCTCCCTTTCACAAGGGGCCGGGTTCTGCGCTGGGTTTGTTCGTTGTCCTCCAGGGCTTTCTGCCGGCTCCGGCTCCCAGCTGCCTCAGTGGGCCACACGCAGGGCTGCGTTAAACCCAGCGTGGCCGAGCTGCTGAGCACCACAGGCAGCTCCCTGGGCGGGAAACAAGCGCCTGTCCCCACGCAATGAAAAACACCCTCTAACTCCTAAAGCAGCCTCGAGTCCGGCTTTCCTTAAATAACTGCAGTTTTCTTCAGGAGTTTCCATTATTGTTACAGCCTTATGTGGGAACAGGGTTAGTGGGACAGGCTGGCAGGGGCTTCCCCGGGCCAGCAGCCCCCCGGACAGATGCGCGGCCACTTGTGGCTCCAGTACCGGTTCACCAGGACCAGCTCGGCCCTGAGCTGTCTGCAAACACAAGCTATTCCAACAGTCACCCTACCAGATGTCTCCACATAATTTGCTTTTCTCTCATGTTCAGAATCTCCTTGAAACTGTAAGAGAGTCGTGGCTGTGTAACAGCGGGAGATGAGGAAAATGGATTTAAGGAGACAAGAAGCTGAGCCTGATGTTCTTCACATCAGCCCATTACAGCGCCCCTGCAAAGCTGTATACTATAGATGGGAATTCCCAGACTCCCTGATTTGCCTTAATGCTTTAATCCACCTTGTTTTCTCTCCCAGATACTCCTATTTTTTTGACTGATTAGAAGTAGCACAAAAATCCCCGAGCAGCCAAGGAAGAAGGAATACGAATGTCCCAGTGAGAGGCAATTCCAGCAAACAAGATTCCATTTCAGAAGCCTTCACACATCTTTCTGAAGTGACAGTCCTGCACCTTAGAGGCGTGGAGAATGGATCGATGTTTCTCAATAGGAGCTGGTGCTGTTTCGCCACAACATGAGTCATCGTTTTCTGTTATCACGAAGATGGAACGAGGCAACTGTGAAAAATAATGCACCATATAAGCAGATTTCACATTTATGAATAAATACTGCTGGCAATCTGGCTAACTTTGCTCAAAACTTTAAAAATATAGCTCAAACACTGAAAAGCAGAAGTAGTTTTTCCCTTGGTGGCTGTTGGTCAGCTGCAGACCCTATGGCGAGTACCTGCTGCTGACCAGGAGAAACGGCTGATCTGGCCATGGGTGAGCAGAAGGCTCATCATGGCAGACGGGCACGGGGGGGGGAACCAACACCAACTGGGTGGCACTGGCTGCAGCCAGGTGAGGATGAGGTGCTATGGACTGGTTTTAGATCTCTACAACCTGATGGTCAAACCTATCTGGCTGACATTCTTGGGCTGCCCCCTAGAAAACACCATCCCTGCTGAATGAATAGCAGGGAGAAGACTTGTCCACCCTCCAAAGGGCTTGCAGTGCACATGGGATGGGAACTGGGAGAACCACACTGGTTTTCAGTTCATCAGACTGTGTCATGGCTGTAGGCACCTTGCGAGATTTCTTTGTGACTTCATCCCATCCTCTCCTTCCTCCCCACGCTGCTGCCTCTGTGTCAGACGGAGGCTTCTCGCTTGGCTGCGCTTCATGGAATCTCAACAACACAGAACAGGTTGGGTGGGCAGGGCCCTCAGACCCCCAGTGCCACCTGCCATGGGACACGCCCACCAGCCCAGGGTGCCCCAAGCCCCATCCAACCCGGCCTTGAACCCTGCCAGGGATCCAGGGGCAGCCCCAGCTCCTCTGGGCACTCTGTGCCAGGGCCTCCCCCCTCCCTGGGAAGGATTTGTGCCCCCCAGCTCCTCTCCCTCTGCCCTCCTGCAGCTGAAGGCTGATCACGACACACAGGTCACACCATTACAAGTCAAACTGCTCATCCTGTGTGTGATACAGGGACACTTCGTGCCATGGCACCACCCCAGTGCTCCCCAGGCACGGTGACGGCTGAGGGGCCACTCCTGGGCAGAGCTGGGGCTGGTGGGTGGGTGCCACAGCTGCCCCCCTCCGCTGCTGCTCTCAGCTGGTAAGGCTGCCCTGCAGTTCCACTCAGTGTATGTTACAGTTTGCTGTTGAAGCCATTGCAGCCCTTCAGCACAGTCACATCACCGGGTCTCCCAGAAAGCAGCAGTTGAGCATCACGGCATCGCCGAGCACTTGTCGTCTCCTCTCCATGTAGAGGAGTCAATTAGGGGCTCTCGTGGTGCAGGAAATGTCAGCTGTGCTAACGTTACAACATCAGAAACATCTGTAGCTATGGAAACTCTCAAGGCAAGGCTCATTTCAAGAATAAATTATGACAAGAAGCTTTTTATGGATGTTTTAAAACAATAAATATAAATTAAAACAGCTTAATTTCCTAGATGCAAGTTAATTTTGTTTTTTAACCTTCAGTGCTGTATGTTTTCAAGACACATTTATCAATATTGACAGAGAGAAAAATGGCATTTTATCCATATTTGCACCCAAAGAATCAGTGTTATTACTTCTCCCACTTACAGTTTTGCTGCTAGGAGAGTCTCCACTGTGCTTCAAAGGGGACTGCACTTTTGGGACCACTGATACCCCACTGTCACAGTTCATCACCGTGAGGTTTATGCTTTTTCAGGCATGTGAGGGGAAAACTCAGTCAAAACTTTGAGTCACTGGCTGCCGTAGGAAGGGAGCAGGAGTGTGCTCAGCTGCACAGACTTTTGGGGGAAATCTGGGGCTCTTCTTCCACCCCACTCGTGTCCCATCCCCGCAGGTGGAGCTGCTCGGTTTCAGAGCCGGGGGTGCCCGTCTGGAGGCAGAGGCTCCCGGCTGCCACAGGCACAGCCTGTCCTGGCTGGGGGAGCAAACGCGCCCGGGGCCACCTCAGCTCTCGGAAATCTTGTTTCAGCACCTTGTTCTTCCTCCTTGTGTTGGCACATTCCAAGTCACTGCAACAGGGATGTGAGGACAAGGCCACGCTGCTTTCCCTGTGCTTTACTGAGTCACCTTGCCCTCAGCCCTAACCCGGCTGTGGCTGGAGCACCACACGGACTGGGGAGGGGCTGGACGCTGCCGCGGCGGGTGAGATGTATTCCAGTCTGCAGCAAACAAAATCCTGTATCTGCTTTGTGCCAGAGACAGTGGGTCTGTGTTCAGGGCTGTGTTAATCAGCCCCAGAGTGCCAAAACCCGAGGAAGACCTTGAGGAGAGCTTCATCTCTGCACCTCAGGCAGCTGCTTGGCCCAGCACAGTCCCCATGAGCCTCCGTGATGTGAGTGATGGGTGGATGGAGATGATCCAATGCCAGCAGCTTGAAGGGCAGACAGTGGGCAGGGGTGCACCCACTTGGGGCATCTGGGGTGGGTGGGCAGCGTGGGGGTCCTGCCTGCAGAGACCTGGCCAGTCACTGGTGTGGCAGCCAGTGCCAGGTTACCTCAGAGCTCTTCGCTGATTGAAGCTGATCCTCTCCACGCTGCTGAGCTTGGGTAGCGGGGGCTTCCTGACAGCCACACACTGCCTATCCTGGCTTACAGAGCAGAGGGACACTCAGCTACTGTGCCTGAGGACACGGTTTTCATGGGAGCTTTCCCAGGAACAAGCTGTCCAGTGTGCCCAGTGGCTGTGTCAGGGTTTAGCACTGGGGACATGCTCGCAGTGCTGAAGGACCAACCTCCTCCCACCCAGCAGCAGGTCCAGGGTGCTTGCCTAGCATGGGAAGTGCTGGTGCAGCACAGGGACGGTGTGTTGGATGTGGGGAATCTTCCAGCATTTTCCTGGGGGACACCAGGTGCCAGGACACTGCACAGACATTTGCCACTGAGTCAGTGGTGCTGCCAGTCCCCCCACTGCAGCTGGGACAGGGGTGAATTCAGTGTGTGAGGGAGTGATGCCCCCCGCTCGGTTCCCCTTCGCTCCGTGCCCACCTCCAGTGCCTGGAAGGGGTCAAGGGGAGGCTTTGCCTGGTGGGCAACTTACTGCCAGCCCCCGCTTGGTCACACACAAGGCACAAGGGGCCCTGCTGGGCACTAGAGAGGCTGCAAGTGAACACACAGCACGGTTGTTTTTCTTCCCTGTTTTTGTTTTGATAAACCTCCTCTGCCTCCTACGCAAGCCTTTGAAAACCAGGGCAAACGAGC
The DNA here is from genome assembly GCA_013399135.1 of Heliornis fulica. Lineage (NCBI taxonomy): Eukaryota > Metazoa > Chordata > Aves > Gruiformes > Heliornithidae > Heliornis > Heliornis fulica. The sequence goes on from VXBZ01001511.1 coordinate 96,681, forward strand.
CAGCATCGGCTCCGGAGCCTGTGGCTGTTTGGTCTTCGACTCCCTCTGTCTGCAGAAAAGCAAACAAATTCTCATGGAAAAGATGATTTCACCCCTCCCCACCACCACGGGCTGTGAACCCGGACTGCCCATCGCTGCAGGCCGGGGAATGCACCCGGCTTGCAGACACCATCACTCCGTGTGCCTCGGGGAGAGCCTGGCAATGCACCACCGGGGGCTTGCACAGCCTCAGCTGGCCCAAACACGTCATGGCAGGGGTCTGTCCATGCCCTCCAAGACACCAAAGACTTGGGATGTGTTACAGGGGCAGCAGGCTCGTCACTAACGGTCTGACAGGTGGCTGAGAAGCAGCGATGTGAGCAGGGCACACGGTGGTTCCATCGGAAACACGCAGCCGGAGACGGCATTTCCGTACGCGCCGCGAGCGTGCTCCGGTGGCAGCCACCCCTCCGTGCTGCAACAGATGCATCCCCATGCAGAGGGACCAGGCTCTGCAGCTCGGGGAGATGGGCCCCAGCAGCGGGGCTGCCCTGACAAGGAGGGAGCAAAGCGGCCACAGCCACCCCTGGGGCTCGGGCCGTGGGCTCACTCCTGCTGAGAGCCGATGTCGGTAGGAAAAGGCACCGTCAAACTGGATGAGATCCGGAGCTATGGATGAAATCAGTGCAAACTCACAAAGCAATGACAGGGAAGCACCTGCTACGGGGACTCTGTGAGCAGGGGAGGAGGTTACTGAGAGGTGCTGTCATGATTTAATGAGGCAGCAGACAAGGAAAGAGCCCTCGGATGCAAACAGCACTGCAGTTCCCAGACCGGCCAGGTCCCTGCGTGACGGGTTCAGAGCACCGTGCCGGCCGAGCCGGTTGGTGGGGGGTCTCCGGCTCTCCCGGTGTTCTGATAGAGCCTCTGTCACTGCCTCTCATCATACAGGCGATCCCACACAGCGTGCTTAGAGGCTTCTGTGACACCACTGTGAGGGTGCAGCTGGTGGGACCAAAGCACTTGGCTGCAAACAGCTGCAGGAGCAGAGGTCCACCTTCCCACACCCCGATTCCCCCTTCAGCAGCAGAGGGATGCGGAGGACGGGGTGTGTGCTGCTCCTGGCCTCCAAAGCCTGGCACGGGAGGGGAGCTGGTGGCCCGGGGAGCCAGGAGCTGGCGTTTGCCTGCTGGTTTATGTGTGTGCACCAGCAATCCCCCTCATCCCCAGCCCCAGGTCTGCTTCCCTGCACCACAAATAGCCCAGGCTGCTCTCCAGCCACAGCTTGAAGGATCTCTTCCGACAGCAGAAGGTGGGTAAATTCCCATTTTATCTGATAATGAAAAGTGATGTTCTCTGTCATGTAGACAAGACCCCAGTCAGCCCAGACCCCATCCCCTGGAGCGGAGCCCGAGGGGCAGAATTCAGCCCTCTGTGCTGGAGGGACCCACATGCATGGACAGAGCTCCCTGGGGTTTTTCCCTCCTTCCCCTTGTTCTTGTGCTCTACGTAGTGGTTTTGCCCTGTCAGGGCTCCCCCAACACCTCCTGCTCCTTCCCCTGTTAACAATTAAGCTGCCCAAGGGACAGGTAGGAGCCGAGGGAGGACAAACACGCTCTGCTGCTGTTCTCCTCTGAGCAAAGAGTTTGTGCTGGTGACACACTGGACACGGGTGGTGTGATGGCCAAGTGTTTGTCCCTGCAATGAAAGGCGATTGGGGGTCTCCCTGCTGCGCAGTTCCCGGGTGTTTGGGCTCGGTGCGTGATGGTGAGTGGCCAGTGACATGTTCAGTGGGGCCAGACGGCTCCTTCACTCCTGCCCCAGTGCACCAGCACCCTCTGACAGGACATCACCCCCTCCTGTACCACCACGGAAAGACAAACGCCCATAACGAGCTCGAGGACTTAGATACTCACCAGGAGCACTCTGAGCTGGTTGGAGATAAAGCAGGTTTTCAGCAGCTACCAGAGAAAGGTGGAATGTCCTCAGGTGATGCCACGAACCCAGGACCTCTCCTGCAGTGGGACTGTGCCCTGCCCTTTGTGCTCCTGCCAGGAGGGACTTGGACATCAGAGGGAAGAAGAAGGCATCTGGGCATCTCCTCGGGTTTCCATAGCCATGAAGCTGGGTTTTAAGGCAAGGAGTTCTGCAGTGGAAGAGTACAGATGCTAAAGCCTCAGGGATTTAAACCAGCCTGAAGGCAAAGGCCGGTGATGTGACCTTGGAAGGTGGGTGTGGGAGCCCCAAGCTCTGCTCCTGATTTCAGCTGTCCAACAGGAACTGCTCACCAGCGGGACAGCACACGGGCACTTCAACTGGAGTGCACTGGGAAGCACCCAGAGCCCTCCACATGCTGCTGCAGGGGACTGGCCTTGGCAGGCAGGACACACAGGGTGACAAGGGGGTGTCCCAGCATGAACCCAATGGGGTTCAGGAAATGTCAGACAAGGAGACACGGAGGTGCCATTAAAACATCACATGCAGCAAGGCTGGTGACAATAAGGGGCACAGAACACTAAGAGGGACTGGCTATAGCTCAGACAACGGAGTCATTTCCCAGCCCCCAGCCCCAGGTCAGGGTTTCACCCACTGTGGGATGATGGATTGGGTCAAGCTGGTGTTTGATGGAGCCTCTGCAGCAATGCCACCACCTGATGAACAAGAGCCACCACCAACCCACAACCCAAGGCCACATACATATGCCATCTCCTGATTCCCATCACATTACTCCTCATGCTCCCAGCCTGTCTTACTGCCCACTTTTAGGAGTTCTGTGCCAATTTTTTGGTTCAGCTACCTCTCTCACATGCCATGCCTGGCAGCAGTTTGTGTCACCTCACTCTTTGCTCTACAGTCAGTTTTTAACTACTAACCCTCTTTCCCCCCCGTGAGGAGGCTGCAGCTTAATTCATCCACAGACACTGGCTGGAGGGCTGGTAAGAGGCTGTCGAAAAACCACCCCACCTCTTGCTGACCCTTTCAGAGACCCCAGTCAGGGAGGAGCAGTTCCCTTCCACCTCTAGCCCATCCCAGCACCCAGCTGTGTATCTGCTGATGCCCCTCTGCTGGTGGGGGCCAGGACCCCGCTTGGGGGTACCTCCTTCCTCCCAAAGAGGTGTGGGAAGTGCTCTGTAGCCCCACACATGCTATTACAGGGGATCAATATAACTACACAGCAGATTAGAAATAGCACTTGGGTATTTCAGCACTCAGCCTGCTTTTATTTCTTCCATGCTGTGTCCCTATTAAGTTAGGGTTAAGAACCCTGCTGTCCTTTTCCCCTTCAAAGAGGCACCCCCTTCTTGAGCTGAAAACAGCCAAGACCTCATGGGCTGCCCTGAATCTGTGTTCCATGGGGCCCTGCCATGTGCTGAGCACTCCAATCAAAGGTGGTCAGGCCCTTTTCAGGGTGAAAGGATTATTTCCATTGTAACCAGCACAGCCATTGCAGCTTTCAAGTGTAAAAATCTGTGTTTAAAGTTGCTCACCAAAATTGGACAAATTATAGCTGAGTGTTTGCAGCCTGGCCCTGAGGATGCAGATCTGATGTGACTTGACAGCACGCTGGGCACCCCCAGAACAGAGATCACAGAATATCACAGAGTCACAGAACATCAGGAGCTGGAAGAGACCTCAAGAGATCACTCAGTCCAACCCCTGCCCGAGCAGGATCATCTAGAGTAGATCACACAGGAATGTGTCCAGGCTGGTCTGGAATCCCCCTGGCTTGCTGGTGGGCTGCATGCTCAGGGCACTGCCACCAGTCCCACAGGTTGGGACTTTGCACCCCTGGGTCACCCCATCATTGGGCTGGTTCCCGTGCCCCAAGCGGGCAACTGAACTTGGTCTCCCTCAGGCAGAGGCAAAGCTGGTCTGCAGCAAAACAGGTCCCAGTTACCCCAGTTCACACAGGGGGATCTGATGAAGAAGAGATGGGAGAGGGCTGAGCAGAGCCGCACTTGGCAGTCACCCGAGGGACGGGGCAGGCTGTCACTCTGTTTCTCAGCCATGACAGTTCTCCATCTCCAGCCCAGCTCCTGTTGGAGCAGGTTAAGATCAGACCACGGACTGGGGGTGCATCAGCCTTCCCTGGATCCAAACCCCCTGAAAGCTGAGGGTAGCAGATGCTTTAGGTGGAGAGGAAAGTGCTCGCAGCAGAAGTGGATGTTTAGGGAGAAGCAGAGATACTGGACCTGTGTTGGCATCAGCACAGGACCAACCTGGAGCACCATGAGGCCCCGGGTCTGGTGGGTGCACTGTGGTGGTGGAGCCCTTCTGCACATAAAGTGGGTGAGACAACCCCTCAGAGCCAGCATCCCACACAGCACCACCTGCCCCCAGCTCCCCACTCACATCCTCCACCCAAACTCACTTGGGGCATCCTCCTCATCATCTGTGAGCGAGGAGCAGCCAGAGCATCAGATGCCATTGCAGAAGCTGCTGCTGGCATCCCGGTGTTCAGGGGGCTGATCAGGGGAGCAGAGACCTTCTGGCATCTCCCCGGAGCTGCTCAGCCGCACTGGTGAGCTGGAGACCACAGTGTCCACTACTTGGACCTGCTTTACCCGAGGTGGGGAACAGCCCCTCACCGGAGCCTCCTGCCAGCTCTACAGCTGCAGCCTTCCCCTCCAGCTTCAGGACAGCCACAGCTTTCCTGTGGTTTGTTCACTGCCCGCCCCCAGGCTGACTCTGCGAGCACTGCAGTAAGAGCCCATCGCCAACAAGTCTTTTACTCCATCTCCGGCCAGCTCTCGGGGTGCAGACCCAGACGCCCCCGCTCACACCACAGGGAGGGCTCGGCCGCAGCTCCCCGCGGCGGCGCAGCACAGCACAGAGGGAATAACGCTTGTTCCTGACGCGCCGGACTAATCCCGGCTGTCAGCTGCTCCCTCCGCAGCCTCTAAACGCTGGAGATCGCGTTACCGAACAGCTGCTCGCACCACCGCACCGCAGCGGCTCACGCAGCATCTGCCCCGGGAGCGGCGACACCGGGCGCGGGCAGCGCGTGTCTCCCCAGAGGGACAGGACTGGCACCAGAGCCCTGGCACCAGAGGCGCAGGAGGGGGGTCCCACTGCTGGACAGACGCACCAGTCCCCCTGTCTGTCACATTTCTGCAGTCCCACCAGCCCGCGTGGGGAATGTGACTGTGTTTTAAACGGGGTCACCAGCCAGACTAACGAGGGGACTGTCACTTCCATGTGCACCAGACTGTGCTCCCGGTGAGACTGCCCGGTTCAGCTCATTGTCTGGATCGTTCCCTTTTGTCACCATTTCGCTAAGAGGACTGGAACAGCCACAGCACCAGTGCTAAATATAAANCCTCATTGTCTGGATCGTACCCTTTTGTCACAGCACCAGTGCTAAATATAAAACCACATTGAGCTCCCAGTATGGGTATATCCATCAGGACTTCCAAATTAAACCACTGCATCCAAAACCTGCTGCTGCCAGCACCACTTCCAACCTTGCTCCCCACAAACCACACCGAGGAGCGAAGGGGAACTGAACACCACAACAGCCTGGCTGCTGAGTGGGATGGGGGTCCCAGGGTCATGTCACACAGCCAACAAGTACCTACAAACACTGGGGGGGATCTTCATCACAGCCTACAGGCACTGACACCAGGTGGTTGTGTCAGACACAGGGCCTGGGATCTTTGGTCTCGTGTCCATCATCAAACAGACAGCGGTTGACATTGGCCAAGGCTGATGCCAGAGCCCTTTGGGGTGACAGCCCATCAGCCCTGCTCCCAGGAGGATTTCCCATGGCTTATCTTCAGGGAGTTGCTCCAGCCCAGAGCTCAGCAGCCACCATGTGCTGGTGGGGCCATCACAAGTCACCACACAGCTAACACTGGACACGAATCCAGAGCATACACCACCCTCCCCAGGAACATCCAGGGGAATCACAATGCTGTGGACATGGGGATGTGACCCATCAGGGTCCCTGCAGCCCTGGGAGAGGGCACATCCTCATCCCCCTGCCACAGCACTATGGTGGCCAGACTGGGATGCAGCATGAGGACTCACCGTTAGCAGATTCCCTGTCTCCCCACAACAGTGATCCAAAAAGCCACAAAGGGGTGTCAGCCCTTCAGCAGGTCTGCACCCAGGTCATCATTGCTGTTGTCCTCAACATCATCCTGCTGCTGCTTTTCCTTCAAGGCAGCACCCCATCTGGCAGCACCCCACCAAGAGACAACCCCACATTATTTATCCATCTACCTACCCCAAAACAAGCCACCCCCTCCTAAAATAGAGCAGCCATTCCCCACAGCCCTTAATTGGCTTCAGCTTTTTCCTGCCATTCCAACTAATTAGAGCTACATGGCAACACCTTGCTGGCTCGCTTTAACGAGAACTGTGATCCAGGTGAGCACAGTGGGCATGGGGAGCCCTTCTGACCCACCCTGGGGCTGCCCCAGCTCTGGAGCACAGAGCAGATACAGGGCCCTGGCCATGCCATGGTGGCATCACCTGTACCACCTATATCGCCTGTACCACCCATACCGTCTGTACTGCTTGTAGCACCCATACCACCCATACTGCCTGTGTCACAGGTACTGCCTGTACCCCCCAGACCACCCCTACAGCCCACAACACCTGTACCACCTGTGCTGCCTGTACCACCCCTGCCACCCATACTGCTCACACCTCCCACAGCCATTAGCCCCTGAGGGAATTTGTAATTTTCCCCGTAGGAATCCCGGTTACCTTCACCCTCCGTCTCAGCTCGCTGACATCACAGTTATTAGATAGATCATTTTTATGGATTACGTCTCGCAAGGGCAACGTTTTAATGAATAGCAGAATTAAATGTTTGCCAGGATTGCTTAACAATAAATGATCAATTACCGCCGGGCGCATCCATCACGTTTATTAGCTTCCTCCCAGAAACATTTTTCATAACTTGCAAATTGAAATGAGGTTGAAGTTGAATTTCATTTCGTCTTCATTTGCCCGTAGTAAATATATTACACATAAAACACGGAGATCGAGGGGCTTTTTGCTCAAGCTTTTCTATGACACTGGGTAAGTGTTGTGTGTGCAGAGCAGTGAAACAAATAGTGGTCAGGAAGAATCAGTAAAAACCTGGATTTCCTCTCCGAAACGCCTGTGGACGTGCGGTGGGGTTCCCGTGTGCCCTGAGCCGGCTGACAGGATTGCCCCGTTCGGGAGAGCCTCTCGCAGCTCCCCAGCCACGCCGCCTCTCCCGAAAACAGGAGCAGGTTTGTCGCTCTGGGTTGATAAATCACCCGGGCTCTTACCAGCTGTGTATGTAAATACCCACAGACACAGTGACCCCAGTCCTGAGCAGCCCGTTACTCACAGGCTCCAGCCAGCCCGGCCTTTCC
>VXBZ01001511.1:108712-138611 GCA_013399135.1 Heliornis fulica
GAGGCATCAAGGAGATGAGTGTGTGGGGAGCAGCTCACAGTGGGCTGTACAGGGACACCCCCCTGTAGGTGAAGGTGAAGAAGGCAACGGTGAAGGTGAAGGTGAAGGTGAAGGTGAAGGTGAAGGTGAAGGTGAAGGTGAAGGTGAAGGTGAAGGCGAAGGCCAGGCCCAGCCCCGCGTGACACCGAGGACAAGGCGCTGCACTGCGCAGCGAGCTGCCTCGTGGGGCCGATGAAGGGGCGCTGCCTGTGCCCCTGACTCGCTCCACGCTGCCCCCAGCACCCTGATCCAGCACACAAACTCCTCTCTCTCCCGCAGCAGGATTCATCCTGACTTGCATATCGTGCTCACCCACCGCATCTGCTCTGATTCCCAGGGAGACACTGAGCCCCTGTCACATCACGGCGCCGGGTCACGAGGGGGTTCGCCCCGCCGGACGCACCTCACCGATTACAGCCCAGAGGGACGGCTGGGTGCGGGGCCGGTGCCAGCAGACTCTCAGGGCACGGCTGCGGCTGAGGAATAGCGCCCCGTGGCCCCATTGGTGTGTGGCACCGCAGGGCACTGCCAGGGCAAAGGGCCCTGCTGTGATGCCGGTCGTTTCCCTCCAACTGCAGCACATGGAGTGGGAAGTCCCAGGGAGCATCTGTGGTGTCGAGCAGCCGCTCCTGAGCCTGGCGGCCATCGCGCCCCGATGTGTCTCCTAAAGCACAAGTCCATAATGAGTATTTGCTCTTGGGCATCTGCAGAATGACAGATGACAGCATCTGGAGACGGGGAGCGCGGGGCAGCCCGAGGTTGCCCTCAGCTGGCATCATGCATGGCATGAGAGCTGTGCCCAGTGTGTGAGGGGCTGCTGGTCCCCTGTGGCAGCTCCAAGGGGACCACAAAAAGTGACCGGGTGACACAGGGCTGCACGCCCCTGGCTCCAGTGAGGAACTTCTAGAGATCAGCACAGGGAAGGAGAACACCAAACACCACACAGGAGGCTGTGCCTAGAGGGGCACTGGGTGCTGCAGACCATGTCCTGGGAATGGAGAAATGGGGTCGGGACAGAAGCTCCCACTGGTGATCCCCAGATCCCTTAGACTGCCCGGGTCTGAGTCGCTGTGGTGGGATGTTGCTGGGGGGTGAGAAGATCCACCGAGCAGCACCTGACTGCTGGAAATCCTGTGGAAAACAAAAGTCCCATTCTGCTGCCATCAGATGAGCCCTAAGCTGTGTGCCCAAGTCCCTGAACAGGTGTCTCTGAACCCACCACCCACCACGCTCAGTCCCTGGTGTTAGGATTCTCTGCAGCAGCACAGTCAGCTATATGCATTTAAATAAACCTATATAGCACATCCACACATGGGACACACAGCACCCCTCTCCTGAGCAGGGTGTGCCCCCCTCCTGAGCAGGGTGTGCCCCCCAGTGCTTCACAAAACATCCATCACACCCGAGACACGGACCGGCCGACAGGCAGCCACCCCGCGCCGCTGTCCCTCTTGGAGCACCAGTCAGCCCCTGCATCCCCCATCCCCTCCTGGGCGGCTGGCAGAGCCCCTGTGCCACGGGCACCCAGGGCAGCCGTAGGCAGCAGCCAGGCTGGCGGGGGGAGGCCCGGGGAGTGACTATGGAAATACAACCCCTCCTCCTCGCAGAGGACGGACGGGGAGCACCGATACCCATCGATGCTCTGGGCAAAGCTGTGTCTCACCATCCCGGCTTCGGGAAGGCGAGCTCCCAGCCTCCCGCAGGGACACGCCAGAGCCGGGGACAAGGGCCGGCAGCAAACAGGATGCTGAGGGCTCGTCTGAAGTCCCAAATGACGGAACACTTTCCGAGTGAGTCACGGTGACTCCGTGCTGGGGCAGGCGGTGTTAGTCAGTCACGGGTGGTGTCAGCGACAGGCTGAGCACTCAGAGCCCTTCCTCCACGCAGAGGCTCATCCCGCACCGCACACCTGCTGCAGCCAGCACGCCTTTTTCTCTGTTGGTCTCTGGGTTGAGCTGGACCTGCCACTCGGTGTGACTTTCTCCTGTCCCACGGCAGGGGACAGGGTCAGTGCCCCTGACTGGGACCCTCCAGGACTCGGGCAGGGCAGAGACCTGGCTCCTGCTGCCAGACGTGGCACCACTGCGCTCACACGGCCTCTTCGCTGCCTCCTGATCGCCACCAAAGGCGCAGGGGTAAATGAAGCGAGGAGAGGTGACACTCCGAGCGTGACTGGAGTGAGCTTTGCCAGAACTCTGTGCCTCAGCTGTCCACATCTGGTGAATGGCTGTCACTGGGAATCCCCTCAGCCAGCAGCCCTGTTTCTCCTTGAGGAGGTGTTAGTGCCCAGTCTTCTCCTGGCTGTATCCTTGGGGTGCCGCACTGCCTCACCCCGGAGTGCACGAGGAACAGGCAGCGGAAGGCCAAGTCACTCCATCCGCAGGGGAAGTCCAGACGCGGTGGGGATCGTGGCAAGGGGTGTGCTCCAGGCTCAGGAGAACACCTCAGCCCTGAGCACACAGCTCACACCAGGTCAGGTTTTACCAGTCGGACCCTGCAGCAGCTCCTGGGCTCCATGGGACCCTCAGCCAAGCCGTTTCTGAGCTCGGTGTCACGCTCGGAGGTGGCTTCTGGCACAGGCACAGAGAAACTGCTGCATGGCAGGTGGCTGAGGCGTGGGGGTGCCAGGGCTCACAGCATCACAGAACCAGTTTGGTTGGAAAAGCCCTTTAAGATCCCCAAGTCCCACAGGGAATCCTGCATGGCCAAGCCCAGCACCACGTCACTGTCCTCCTGGCTCTGTGCCAGGCCAGCACTGCTGAGCACAGGGCTGGTGCTGGGAGATGTGCACTGAGACGGTCAAAAGTCATCTTAGGGTGTGGGGGTGTGTGGGGGTGTATGTGTGAGCAGCCTGGAGACGAGCTCCTCAGAACCTGGAGGGGCTGATCCACCCCCTTGCTCGCTGTCATCGCAGGGTTTGTAGTGTTCCCCCGTCACGGGCAGCAGTGGAGGGAGCTGTCACTCCAGAAGGCACAGAGCTGCTCCGTGCCACAGACCCGTGTTGGCCTAGAGAGCCATGGGGTTATTTTAGACCCATTTATGCTCCTCTCGCTTCAGTGTCTCCTTGTTTACCGTGGCTCTGCACCAGCTCTGACACAAGCAGTAGGCAAACAACTAACTGGGTTTAAAACCCCGTCCCCAAGCCCCAACACCGCACGTTAGCACCACAGCGAGAGCAAACGCAGACACGGAGGACACTATTTATAGCTCAGATAAACAAAGCAGAGGTTTTGCTCAGTGAAAGGAAGTGGAAAAATAGTGCTCGGACAGAGACCTTGGACATGCTGCCCGTGGCTGGGCTGGGGATGGCTGGCAGTTCCCCTGGGGTTGGGGACACTGGCGCTGCAGCCACCACCCAAGGAACAGGCAGCATCCCTGGTGTCACACACGTGCTCCCTGGGGATTCCGGCTCTGCCCCAAGAAGTGGGGGGAGAGGAGAGGGCCGTGTGCCTCACGTGCTGGGGCCTTCGCTGGCGGGTACTTGGGGCACAGCCTGGCCAGAGTGGCAGGAGCAGGGGGATTTCTCCAGAGTGCAGCATTTGGAGCACAGCTCCGTGTGCCCGTACCCTACCAGCCACCCCAGCACACGCCACCTGACCAGCCCCAAACGTGTTAAATCGAGCTAGTCCAGACAAGTACTCTCAGGAGGGGCATACACAGCAAACACGTCTCAAACTGGGGAGCTCCCACAGCTCCTGTGCCCCGAGACCTCTGCGAGGCAGAGTTCTTACTGTGTGCCCAGTTTGGCACCAAAGAGGCCCAGCTGGGGCCAGCCACCACTGCAGGATGGGGTCTGCCGAGAGGTGGCCTTGGGGAGAGCAACCCGATGGCACAGCATGGCACAGCACAGCATGGCTTGGCATAGCATGGCACAGCGTGTCACGGCATGGCACAGCACGGCACAGCATGTCATNGTGTCACGTCATGGCACAGCACAGCATGGCTTGGCATAGCATGGCACAGCGTGTCACGGCATGGCACAGCACGGCATGGCGTGTCACGTCATGGCACAGCACAGCACGGCATGGCACAGCATGGCATGGCACAGCACAGCCCCGGAGGAGAGTGGCTCCCCAGGGTATGCCATGCCGGTGCCCGTCCCGGTCAGGCGGGTGCTCTGCCCTTGGGAGCGCAGGGAAGGGCTCGCAGCTCTCGGAAGCGAGCGGCTGCGGTCCCTGTGCCTCAGCCCGCCTGCAGCCAGCCCGAGCCAAGTCCAGGGTTAATCCCCGTGCCTCGCTGGGGTCAGAGCTGTGATAGTTCTTTCCTGTAGATTTGCTAATTTGGCTTTTCTGTTCCTGAGACCTCAAAGCCGACCCCAGAGGAGGACATCCGACCAGCGGGAAAAGGAAACCGCCTGTTCAGAGGGAAGGATGTAGATGTACCAAAGGGAAACGTTTCCACACTCCCTTTATAGCCACAAACAACAACTGCACGGAGCAGGTCCCTGAAATCCCCTCGCCGAGAGGAGGAGCCTTGAGACCCGTCTGTGTGGTCGTCTGGCCAGACCCCGGGGTCCCGCTGCTGCCCACAGTGCCCAGCAAAGCGCTGGCCAGAGGAGCCGCCAGTGGGAACCGCAACATCATCCGACAAGAAGTGATCTCCAGGGTGTATCTGGGAGCTCTGTCTGAGAGCACTTCCCTGGGAGCACACACTGACCCCCCCTCGCCCTGGACATGCCGGGCAGCTACTTCTCGTGTCACAGCTGCCCGGCCACGTCTGCCTCGACGTGCTGTGACGCGGCGGCTGCCGGGAGATTTCAGATGTGATCCGGGAGCTCAGTTTTAGCACCAAGTGACGCTCTCGTCACAGCCACGGGAGGGACAGAAATGAGCCACGGGCCAGGCGGCTCATTACTGCGCGACCGGCACAGCCGAGCCCAGCGGGATGCTGGATCAGCCCTTCGGCTGCTCCTTCCCAGGCATGGAGGCCATCAGACCCGGTTCTGTTTCCATGGGGTCGCTGAGCCCATGTGAGCCTGTTTTGCACAGCTTCCCACAGTGTTTTACACCAGTGGGTTGTATCCAACCCTTTTTAAAAGCTGTTGCTGCCTCCAAAGCTGGACCACTGTCGAGACGGCCCCAGAGCGTTCGGGCACTGATGGGTGGGGGGCTCTGGCTGCCTGGGGATACCCACCCCCTGAATCCCAGAACGTCAGGAGCTGGAAGGGACCTCCAAAGATCATCCAGTCCAACCCCCTGCCCAAGCAGGATCACCCAGATTAAACCACACAGGAATGTGTCCAGGTGGGTCTGGAATGTCTCCAGAGAAGGAGACTCCACAACCTCTCTGGGCAGCCTGGCCCAGGGCTCTGGCACCCTCACAGGGAAATAGATTTTCCTTACGTTCCCATGGAACCTCCTCTGCTCCAGCTTGGACCCATTGTCCCTTGTCCTGTCAGTGGCCATCACTAAGAAGAGCCTGGATCTGTCCTCCTGACACCCACGCTTTGCATATTTATAGACATTAATAAGATCAAATAATGTTGGTTGATTGATTAACTGATTGATTAATGCTGATTCCCTGCCTGCCCTGTGCCCCCTGCAACGGGCAGAGGCTGCTCCGCGCAGCAGCAGAGGGATGAGCAGCCACTGGCTGGGGAAGAGCCACAGCACCGAGGTCCCTGGAGCTGCAGCCCGGCCAGGCTTCCCTCTGGCAGCCGCAGCCCTGCGCAATTAACTGCCTGCAATTAACTGACTGATGGGGAAGGCATTTCCCAGGGAAACAGGAAGGCGGCGCGTTAAGGATCTCCCTCCCGGCCCCAAACCTCCACCCCACACCGGGCAGGACCCGGCCTGTGGGAGCGGCTGTGCCACGCGAGGCGGTGCCACTGGAGAGGGAGGGAGAAGACGAGCGCCGATGGCACCGCCGAGGGCAGCCTGGCGCTGGCAGCCCCGCTCGGCACCCAGCTCTCGCGAACGCGGTGCTGCGGCTCAGCGGCTGCCGCCTCTCAGAGCTGTGTCCCCGTGTCCACGGCCGCGGTGACGTGCTCCGCTCCTCGGCCACGTCCTGTCCAGCCCTGACTAGTGGGAAGACCAGTGGCAGTGCCACGGGCCAGGGACACACACGTTGGGAGTGTGTGAGCTCCGGACACCAGAGAGACCCTTCCTGCACGCGTGGGGACTCTGCAGCTGCGCGGCAGCTGGACGGACTGCGGGACAGACCAAACGCACCCGGGTCGGTAACAGACCCCGGGGCTGTGCTGGAGCGCCACACGTCTCCTCTGTCGGGAAAGTAGCGGTTAGACTCCAGCTACTCCCCAGGTAAGCGAGAACACACGAGCCCCTCAGACAGGCGAGGGGGTCAGGGCGGAGGAGCGGGGTTATTTCCTCTGGGTGGGTGCAGAGGCTGCTCCAGGACCTGTGTCTTCACCAAGGATTGGCTGCATCTCCCAAGGGAGCCTGTGATCTTGGCTGCCGGGGGGAGCAGAATCAACCCATAAGCTTTGGCTCCCCTGCCCATCCTGCTCTGTCCAGAGGGCAGAAGAGACGCCTCCCATTCACAGCAAGGAATTAGAAAAAGTAAATCACAGAAAGGCCTGTAAGTGCCACTGCTGTTTTCCACAAAGCCCAACCTCTCCTCTCACAGGGGAACGTTTTTGAGGAGCTGCACTGCAGCTTCGTGACAAAACCCACCAGGTTGGAGCTCTGTGGTGACAGCAAGGCTGTCTGCATCTTCACACAGACAGAGCTGTTGGCAGGTCATGGCTGTCCCCACCATCGCTCCTGGAGCTCTGTGGTGACAGCAAGGCTGTCTGCATCTTCACACAGACAGAGCTGTTGGCAGGTCATGGCTGTCCCCACCATCGCTCCTGTTGCTGTTTGCTTCTGTCCCGGTCTCAGTGTCTGGATACCCGATCGCACCCAGGCTCCAGAGCCAGCACCTGAGAACATGGGGACACTGCAGAAGCCAGCCTGGCTGAAGGAGCCTCTCGCTGGCCGCTTGGCTGCTCCCAGTATGGGAGCACGTGGGGGTGGATGGTGTCCCCAGCACTCCTCCAGGCACCGCCAGGGCGCTTCTGAAACGCCCGCATGGGTACCCGGGTTCTTCTGGGAATCCTTCATCACAGGAGCTCTCCTGCTGCAAACAGCGTGGCCATGGCAGTGACCACCCCACTGCCACCCTGATGCCCCCGTGCCACCTGCATACCCACTGCTCAGAGACCAGCATCCCAGCAAGGCAGCGTGGCCGGGTGGGCCGAGCGCAGCCGCGGTCACTGCAGCCTCACGTGCGGCCCCGCGTGCCGCAGGGGCGTTCAGCGCACGCAGATGCTGGTGAGCCCACCAGCCATGGCCACCACGGGGCTCACACTGACACGAGTGACGAAGAGACGGCTATCGGGCTGTCACACTGACCAGGTGGGCAACTCCAGCAGATCCAAGATCACACATGGTGTCACCAGTGGTCAGGCTGAACCCACGGCCAGGATCAGAGAAGCTGGCCCTGCCCCACCCCCCGCTTGGGGCCGTAGCCCTGCAGCCAGCCCAGGGTGCCACCGGCCAGCCTGGCCACTCGTGGTCACGCTTCTGTCACCCTGCCAGCTTGCCACCCCGAGAGAGCTCGTTTCAGAGGGGTCTCCGGAGCCGGGGAGCTTGCAACGCCCGATCATCCCAGGGCAAGAGGATTTCCAGCCAAGGTACACGGCGAAGGGCATCCTGCCGGCAGCTTGTGAGCCGCTAATCTGCCGAGTTCGTCAGCACGTCCCACCTAATTACAGTCAGGGAGTCCCGAGTGGGCAGGGGCTGGGAGGGCACTGTCCACACAACACCTTTGCGTTAGCCCACCCCACCTGGAGTCACTGCATCCCTCACGGACAGTGCTGTGACATCGGTGTTTTGGGGTGCCCCAGCCAGCGCACCGCACCCCCAGTACTGCCGGCTGCGGTGCAGACAGGGCAGCATGTGTGCATGCACATGAGGTAAATGGGGCAAAAGCACAAATGGATTCGTCCGTGAATCCCAGCAGCTCGTGGATTTTAGGCTCGCTCATCCTCCAGATGCAGGGATGGGGCAGGAAGGAGCCCCCAGCACCGGGCACAGACTCACTGTCCCTGCGAGATGGACCATCACCTGCCAAAGCATTAAACAACTGCGATGTGCCCACTCGTCACGGGCACCTCCAGCTCCCCGCACCCCAGCGGGTTCCTCCTAAACCCCCCAGGACCACGGGCAATCCCAGCTCCACCAAGTCCACTCTCCCCACCTCAGACGAGCCGAGCTGAGGCTCCAAGCCTGCACAGCAAAGAAGGGAAAACACTCCCTCAGTTTTAAATCCTGGGAGCTCATGGCTGGAGGCTGGAGGCTGGTGGTCTGGACTCTCCTCAACAGCCTTTTACTGCTTTAAAAGAAATAAATCACTTTGGTTGTCCACAAGACTGAAATCTGGACGCTGTCCCATCGCCAGCATTCAGGGCATCTGTAAAGCCTGTGTGCCCCTGGCAGGTGGCTGCCGTTCACGGGCACCCAGAGCTACGAGAGGGCACCCAGAGCCTTCGCTAACGCGACCGCTGTAACGCCGGCTGCCAACACGCAGCGCTGTTGGGCTCAGGGGTTGATTGAGGTGTGAATCATCGAACTGTGAGTGGGGAAGGTCACTGAGGGAGCAAGTTTCCTCTTCCTTTGCTGTGATCCCAGCTAACCGAATCCCAGCTAGCACTCGGGCTGCGTGCTGAGGTCGTGAGATCAGCTCAGCAGAGGAGATGAGGAGCTCCACTGGCCAGGTAGCCCCAGGGACCAATGTTGGCCAGAGACAGGGGCTGTCCCAGAGCCACAGCCCAGCAGGTGTCCGTCAAAACCCCGTGCCCGCAGCAGCGGGAGCAGCACTGAGCGTTAGGGACGTACTTCACAGACAGGAACACACCACGGTGGGGCAGGAACACGTTTCCTTTTCACTGTCACCGCTCAACGTCACTTGTCTCTACCCTCAGATCCCCGGGACCAATCGCCGTCACACGGCCGACAGCGGGTGCCTCTCTGAGCCACCAATGGGGTCCGGGCCTGGCAAGCGCAGCCGTGTGGCTCCACCGCCAGCCGGGTCCCTTGTGCACTGGGATGTCGGGACCAGGTGGCGAGGGTGTCTAGGTCTTCCTCCTGCACAAGAGGCGCTCCCCTGAAGAGACGCCTGCCCCCAGGGACATGCCGGTGGCTCACAGGAAGGGAAACACCCCGAGAAGAGCACGGTGCGGCTGTCACCCCTGGGCAGGCAGCTCGTCCCATTGGCTGAGCATAACTGCTCGCCAGTATCTGTGATGGGAGGTGGAAAAGCCATTAATTACAGCAGATAATTAACATCTGTGATGGGAAGAACAGTTTAACCTTGAGCTAATGATGAATTAAATTCAGGGCCAAAGCTGCTGCCGCGCCAGCAGCGCAGAACCCTATCGCAGACCCTCGGGGAAGGTGGGCTGGGGACCTGCTGCAGCAGACAGCGAAGATAATGACATTAGAGAACAGGCTTAATTAAGCCAAGGAAGCTTTAGCTTTCCTCCAGAGGAGGAGACACCAACTGTCATGTCAGCCAGCCGCTGCCTTCTCTGCGTGACACACTCTGCACCACGCAGGCGGATGCTGCTGGCAGCTCCCACAGCAGCTCTGCAGCCCTCGGCCCAGTGCACACAGACGGCAGGATGGGTGTCCCCTCGCAGGGAGCCAGGCACGGGGGGGGGGGGTCCCGTCTCTCACCGCCCCTCTCTGCTGTGTGGCCGCTGGAGATGTGGCGGTGCTGCCGTGCAGGGACCCACACAAACACGCTCCTGCCCAGGGACTGCGCAGGTTCCTCAGGTTCACGTCCCCTTCCCGTGCCCCAGGGGGACACATGGGCATTTCACAGACACCATGCACGGTCCTGACTCAGCCACCTTTTGGGGACTGCAGAAGGAAACATCACTGTCTGCGAGTAACGGCTGAAAACCATCGAATCCCCTCAAACTCCCTCAAAGCCACTGCAGAGCTCCCCGTCGCGGACTTTAACGCGTCGTGCTGCCAACACACACCCTGTTCTACCCCTCCCTCTCACCAGGCTGTTACCCAGCTGCACAACCCTCCAACCCAACTCACACTTGCCCTGAGTTACTCCTGCTTGTAAAAGCATCGTCGCTTCACCGAACATCCCGCATGGGTTTAGCTCATGGGAGCAGCGCAGGCTCTCCAGTTGCCTTTGCATTTGGAGACACGCTCAGGAGAGTGACATGTGCCCATGTGTGCAACTTCGAGCCCCCTCGCACCCTCCCTGCCAGGGGAGAGACCCCAATGCTTAAATCATCCATCTGAAAGGGGCACTCTCGCAGCCCATGTTGCACGAGCAGCCCCCCGCGTAACTCGAAGCAGATCTGGGATGAGCCGGTGACACAGGGTGACTCAGCAGCCCCTGGGAAAGCTCGAGGTGACTCAGCAGACCCTGAGAAAGCTCGGGGTGACTCAGCAGCCCCTGGGAAAGCTCGGCTTTTCTTCCACAACAGCTGGGCAGTTACACACAGACAGGGCTTGGAGAGGCTTCCCCGGAGGGTCACTGTGCAAACTCATNAGGGTCACTGTGCAAACTCATCGACACAGACCCATGTCCATGACACCCTGTCCCACTGTGTCACCCATCACTTGTGACGGGGCAGGATGGAGTCTGGGACCTTCTGCGGCACGGCCGCGGTGCCGGCGAGCAGGAGCTCCCAGCGGCAGCGCTCCAACCAGCAGAGCCTGATCTCAAACTGCCCGTGAGCTCACACCCACGGGCGAATCCAAAGCATGCAGAATCATTACAGGCTTCTGCACACGATGCTGAGCAAGATGACGGGTGGAGGACAGTCAGGAACAGCATCAAAGCAGACAGGATCCCCGCCCCCACCCCGGCATGGAGGCGCCAAACGAGACCAAACTTTGACCCTGAAGTAAACACGTGCTCCAGACCCTGGTCTCTGTGTGGGGCCACGGGGTTGGGACCCCTGGCACTCTCCCCCGGGGTTACATCCCCTGCCCAGCCCCTCGGCTCTCCTCGCCACCAGCCCTAGGACCACCTCCACCCCTGCACCACTGCCACCACAGAAGCTGAGTGGCCGGGTGTCCCCGTCCCAGCTGGCTTTGCCAGCACCCCCGTAAGCTGCTCGAGCTCCACCCTTCAGAAACAGCGGTCAGAACCCTCGACGTGAGCGCTGCAAACCGCGAGAGCGCCGCGCTGCAGGACCGGCGACCGCCTCGCCAGCACCAACACGTCTGCAGCAAGGGGAAGCCAGACAGACAGGCAGACAGACAGACAGACAGGCAGACAGGCAGACAGACAGCTCCCGCCGCCCCACGCGCGGTGCGGGTGTGCTCGCTGCTGGGACACTGTCGAGGGACGGCATTTAACCCCCCCAGCACTGAGCCCCGACTCGGAGGACCCGTGTCCAGCCCACTCACACGTAGCTACTCTCCACAGCTCTTAGTGAAGCAACAGATATCTGGTGACTCACCTGCAGTGCCTCAGTTTCCCTCGCTGCTTCATCCTCAACGCCGGTGTGAGCCCAGGTCCTTCAGGCCGAACAGCATCCCAAAGGCGGTGGAAGAGCAGCCCCAGCACGTGCATGTCTCTTGGAGGAGGGTCCCTCCCGGCAGAATCGGCAGCAGTCCAGGTCTCCCAGCCCTCCCTCAGCTCACACCAACGTGCTTCCCTCCACCCCAGCACCGGCAAGGGGGCCGGGCAGCAAAGCTGCTGACGGGTTTCCACACTACGGTCACAGAACCACAGATGTCAGGAGCTGGAAGAGACTTCGAAAGACCATCCAGTCCAACCCCTGCCTGAGCAGGATCACCTTGATTAGACCACACAGGAACATGTCCAGATGGGTCTGGAATGTCTCCAGAGAAGGAGACTCCACAACCTCTCTGGGCAGCCTGGCCCAGGGCTCTGGCACCCTCACAGGGAAAAGGTTCCTCCTTATATTCAGATGGAACTTTCTGTGTTCCACCGTGTCACGGGGTGACTGGCCCACACCTGAAGACACGGACCCTCTCCGCTCGGCAGCAAGCCCCGGGGAGGAGCCTGAGCAGAGGCACCGAGAGCCACGTCGCTCTGTGGGGAGCATTTTCCGAGTTTTAACAGACACAAGAGCGAGTCCATTGTACTTAAGACACTACAATGATTTCATTCTATTGCATGTCCTGCTCAGTTACACTTCTCCGAGTACAGTATCGAGTAAAAGTTTGGTAGCTTTAAAATTAACAAGTGTGTGAAATCTGTAAGTAAAATAAGCAGCAGCAATATTTTTGGGGACTTTATCAAGAATAGCTAACTTTTAAGTAATAAATACATTCCAAGTTGTGGTTTTTGCTGTTCTCCTAGTTCACTGCCATATGGCCTGTCCACTTCTCGGTCCAGGGTGGGATATCCTTACGGCTTTCCTGCCAGCCTCCCCGCGCCACGTCCCGGTGCCCGTCACCTATCCCAGATGAACCCGACAGGGAACCGCGTCCTCCTGCCACGCGCACGACAACCTCCAGATTCTCCCGGGGAGCACGTCAGGATGTGTACAGACTTCGGGACCTTCTAGGAGAACAGCTGTGCTCTTATCTTCTGTTACCTTGAAGAAAGTGAAAGAGGGAGAGGTTACTGCAGGCGGCACGGGACAGGCCGGCGCTGGGGCAAGGCACACGTGCCGGGTTGCCTCTAAATATAGCCAGGAATCTGCTCCCAGCCGGCCTGGCAGGCAGAACCAGCAGCAGCCACAGCTTCGGGAGAAACTCGTCAAGTTAACGAACCCAGAGTATCAGCGGCCTTCTCTCCAAGGCAGGTGTGATACGGATTTCATGACAACAATAAATCTTCGGTCTCTGGCTTAAAGACTTTGAAGTCCCGGTTCAGGGTGGGTTACTGCAGGTTAATCTGCCACGAGTCCCTGCAGGGAGAGCCACGTGAAGAACATCTGTCTCTGCTTTCCAAGAGCAGTCTATAAAATAGGATTATATTTCCCCAGAGGGCAAGCTGGATCGGAGCTCTCCCAGCTACCTGCAGCTGCTCAAGACACCGACCGCTGCCGTGGTGCCCCGCTCCCACGGTAATGAGGCAGCAGAGCAGCCTCACCACCTTGTCCCATCGCCTCCAGGGACACCCCCGCTTCCCCCTGGACCTCACCTGCTGCAGGCTCCCCTTCCTATGTGCCCGCTGCTCATCTCAGGCTGCCGAAGCAGGAGCCTGCAGCAGCAGCACCGCGTAGCCCCTGGGACAGCCAAGCTGGTGCCTCGCAGGACCAGGTGCTGCTCCCGCCCAGGACGGCTGGGACCGAGCGCACCGACCGCGCCTGACCGGCCTTCGGGCAGCGAGAGCGTGTGAGACGCTCGCTCTGCCCCGGGACGTGCGGAGCGAGGCACCCCGGACCACAGCCCCCGAAAGGCTCCTCAGCCTGGAGCGCCCCGACACCGGCCGCCCAGCCCGGGCGGGTGTCAGGCTCGCAGAGACACAGCCTGGAGGGGGACGCGCCTGCCCGAACACCCAAGGAGACGCCCTTCCCCACCTGAACCCTGCGCACACCCGCCACTGAGTCGGGCTACGAGCGGAGACTCGGGAGACTGCCAGGGCAGGATCCGTCTGTCTCTGGAGAAGGAACCAGGACACGTGTGGAACAGCCCAGCAGCGCAGGAGCGAAGGGGAACGGCACGGGGAGCCGTTTCCAACGCTGCTGAAGCCTCGTCTGCAGGCGGGAACCAAAAGTGACACTGATCTGCCCAGACTGCAGCCAGAACCCCCTTTGGTAGCTCAGACTGCAACTGATGACTGATGCCACGAGCATCTGTCTCAACACCTCAGTGACTCCTCCAGTATTTATCAGAATCACCCCTCTCCTAAGAAACCAGGACGTCTCGGGACAAGGCCCACGACCCAGAGCAGCAGTGTAAGCTTACACTCCTCTAGCAGGAGGGCCTGCTCCCGGCCCTCGGGGGGATGGCTGGTCTAGGAGCCCCCCAGGCGCTCCCCTGCCGGACCTCAGAGAGGCCCAGGGATGGCACAACGCCCCTCGGAAGGCTCTGCCCCTTGGAAGGCTCTGCCCCTTGGAAGGCTCAGCCCCTCAAAGGCTCAAGTTGACCCTTCAGAGGCCGATTGTTTGGTGTAAGCTGGAAAAAACGCATTTCCTTGTTGAGGAGGTGATGTTGAGCCCTCAGGCCGGGCGTGCTCTGTGATGTCTGCTGGGAGGAAGGAAGCATCCAAACAGAAGCACAATGCCAACCCCCAATGCCAAACCCCGTCCCTGTGAAGGCTCCTGCCTGCTCAAGGGCACATGCTGCCCCAGGGGAAGCGGCCGAACCGCAGCCACTGGCAGAGATTCCCGGGGGATCGAGGGGATTGTCCCCTTGGGGAGCCCAGAGCTGGTGCTGCTGGCAACGTGGAGAGCTGCTGTAAGGCAGCAGATGCTCCATATCCCAAAACATGGACCACCCCCACCCTGCTGAGCTCTCTGTGCCTGCAGACAGATGGACATGGGTCCCCAGGCCAGGCTTGGCCAGGGGACAGAGACAGGGGCTCTGTTTGGAGAGACCCCCAAGTAGATCCAGGAGCTTTCAACACCTGTGCAGATAGTGACACAGTGACAGTCACTCCCAAATGCCTCGGTCAGAGCAAAACTTGAGGCTCCTGTTGGCAACAACCACCTTCAGACCAGCACAGCAGCTTGAACACCCCATTCTGGCTGCTGCTACCACCCCGGTACCCGTATGTGTAACGAGCACTTCACCAAGAGACTGACCCGGGACAAGAGCCCAATGCAGCAGCCTGGGCAGGGAAAGCCAGGAACATGCTCCTGGAGCCACGTGCTTACCCATAATAAAAACCCACAAAGTTTTGGACCAAGTAATGTCATTTGCAAGTTCAGATTTAAGGGAGGCAGTGGAGTGCACAAATTCTGCAACTCCCACATCCCAAGCGCGGTGACGCGCAGGGACCCCGCTCCCACAGCGCTGCCCAGCCCGTGCAGGGCACTTGTGCCTTGACCTGCCAGGTGGGACGAGCGCAGGACACCCCAAGCACCCCTCCAAGGCACAGAGAGACAGGCCCTGCTCCCTTTGCCATTGTGAGAGTGCACCGGAGGGGGTCCTGTGTGCAGGAGCACACTGCCAGGCACAGGGGGCTGTGCCACCCGCCCTCACTCACAGACCAGCTCCAGGTGAAGACCAGGAGACACACACATGTGCTGGAGCCAGGAACCCACCTCCTTCAGAAGCCCTGGAGAGCTGCAGCACTGAAACCCTCTCCCGTCGCAGCCCTGCGAGCAGCACAAGCCCCGGTCACCCTGCGTGTCCTGGCAGGCTGGGAAGTGACAGCAGCAAGAACCCCGCTCATTTTCTCCAGCCCAGCAGCTCGTTTTAAGGAATATTTCCTAATCATAACACAATTATCAGCAGGCTGTAACTGAGCATGTCCCTCCAGACATCTCTCCCCATGGGAAGGGCAGCGGAGCAGCCCTGGCTCAGGCTCGGCAGAACCAAGCAGTTGTATCTTCTTGCTGGAGGAGGAGGGGCAGGGAACCCCAAGGATGTCGGTGACAGGGTGGGTCCTCATGGGCTTCGTTTCTGAAGACAGTGCCTGTGTCAGCATTGAAGGCACAGTTACCAGTGGCAGTGCTCCAGGAATGCCCTTCATTCCCAAGCTTTGCTCCCACAGGAGCAGGGCTGGGGCAGGTACTGGGTGGCAGCTGGGCCCCCAGCCCAGACACACAGGACAGGGCTTTGGAACCGCCTCCAAGTCCCACAGCATCAGTGTCCAGTGACTCGAGCAGGCCAGCAGCAACGCTCTCCAATGCTCAGCTCTGGCCCCCGAGCACGGATCTGACAGTCCCTGCGCCGGGTTCAGGGCTCTGCTTGTACAAGGTTGCTTGCTGCAGGCAGGAGAGGCTCCAGCCCCTGGCCCGGGCCGAACCAGGGCCGTCACTCCTGAGGGCCGTCAGAGCGGCGATTCTGCTGCATGCACTGCGTCAGCCGCAGAGCGCACCGCAGACACGCTCTGCAGAGAGATCAAGCCGGTCTGACCCCACCACTGCAGGAACCCGATGCAGGTTACACAGACCTGGTACGCCAGATAAAAGCACTCGCCCCCTCAGGAATTCATCAACTTAATGGAAAAAAGGCTTCATTAGGAGATGCCCTGCTCCTCCCTGCCAAACACACGCGTGCCCAGTGGCCACCAGGTGACACATGGCTAACGCAGGGTGCAGAGGAGCTGCATGCGGACCCGGCTGCAGCTATAGGGACTGGAGCACAGAGCCTCCCGCTGCCGCAGCACCGGGACCGCAGCCCCGGCCCTCACGCAGCAGGCAGTGGGGAGCAGAGCTGCAGGGCCTGCAGATGTGAAGAGCACAAGGGCTCCAGGAGTCTGGGTGTCCAGCCCCATTCCACCGCTGTGGATGTGGGAGGCCTCTCTCGGACACGCCGCCGCAGGACGCGCGGGGCTCACTGAGCAGCTCACGTCTGTCACCTGCGAAGGAGCAGGACAGACACAGGGAGCAGACTGAGGGAAGAGGCCAGCAGTCACCTCACCGGCTTTCAGGACTCGGGCAGGCAGCGGCCTTACACAGTTCCTGTGCGCCACTCAGCCCAGACACTGCCATTCACCTTGATTGAGGGTCAGACAGGCACTTGTGGGAAGAAACCCAACAGTCAGCAAGTTTTCCAATATTTAAGAGCCTTCTCATCGATTGCCAGGTCCACAGCCCCACCTCTCATCCCGAAGCATTACTGTGGGAAGGGTCAGTGTCGCCAGGCCCTGGCAGCCAAGCAGCTGCACACGCCACTGGCAACACACGGCTACTGCACAAAGACCCTGTTCACTCCCCCTCCACGGAGGGCAGGGCCCTTCCCTGCACTGACTGTCCCCAAATTCAGAGCACCCCTGCTCCTTCGTGGCAAGCTGCATGCCACCCAGCCCGGCCCCGAGGTCCCACCCCACCACGCTCGATGTGAAAAGGGGAACCGTAGCTGCGGGTGGAGACCCCTCCATTGGCCTTTACAAATGAAACCTGTAAATAGGTAACTTGGGAAAAGCTACAGAACTTTCATCACTAGACTGTTTGTAAAAGCTTCCAAAGAAACAAGTTCCCAAGGTCTTTACCCAGACATGTCTCCTCAGAGCATGTCTCTCCCACACTGGGAAGCCGCGCTGTGGATGGGGCTGCTCTGTAAGGCTGGACCCTGCGGGATGCATCCCGCATGCTGCACCCAAGGTGCCAACTGCCCAGAGCCCCACACAGCCCCTGCTCCTGGATCCCACCAGCAGCAAGCACGGCACAGCAGGCTACTGGCCCTCCCTGCTCACTGCAGATACGCTCAGCTAGCACCAGCCCGAGAGCCTAAAGCCCCCGAGAGAGCTTGGAGACCCTCAGTCCAGGGAGCAGCTCGCTGGGCTTCAAGGGAGCCCAAAGCCCTTCGGTCGAGCCGAATCTCCTTGTGCAGCTGAAGTTACAGCTCATGTAAGCAGATCGTGCTCTTGGGCATGTGTGCAGCCCGTCTCCAGTCAGAAATAGCACGAAGTGTGGCCTGCTGGCATTTCCAAAAGCTGTGCTGAGAGCTCAGGGAAAGGGGGCAAGGGATGGCACGGCAGGGAGCAGCACCGCGCATCTGCACGTCCCCAGACACAGTGGTCACATGCCAGAAGCGCTTTCGGGCGCAGGGACAGCAGCAGGACGGCAGCGGCCGCACAGCACCGCCAGGCAGTGCCGGGGCACACAGTCCATTTCAGACTCCTGCTCGGTTATCAGCATGCAGCGACACCGACTCCAGCTGCTGGGAGGAAGCCTGAGCAGCAGTAACTGAGCTGGCTGCCTGGTGATAGTGACCGAACCATCTCCAAACCAGGCCAGGACAAATCTCAGGCCTTCGTC
Organism: Heliornis fulica; assembly: GCA_013399135.1. NCBI lineage: Eukaryota > Metazoa > Chordata > Aves > Gruiformes > Heliornithidae > Heliornis > Heliornis fulica. The sequence goes on from VXBZ01001511.1 coordinate 126,579, forward strand.
GTCTGGGCTGGAACATTTCACAGGACCAGGCAGGTGTTTCTGAAAACACGAGCTACCACAGCTCCACATGAAGTTATACAACCTTTTAGTGCCACTGGCAGAGCAGAAGGGAAGAGGAAAAAGAAGGGTGATTTATGTTGCCTCACGAACTGCTGGCAGGCAGCGAGGGCTACATGCACACACAAAGCCCTGAACATCTTTGAAGGTGAAGTCATAACCCAGCGTGCCAAATTTTACGTTACAGCTTACTATATATAGCAAGCATGCAGCAAGCTCTGATTTGGCTGCACAGTGCAGCAGTGCTTTCTGTGCTGAGTGGCTCAACGTCCTGATACCAAGGGGTTGTTCAGCAAATAGCAGTAAAATTAAAACCTTCACGAGCCAGGGTTTGAGTTTAATGGTGCCACGGCCCGGGGGCAGGGGGATAAATAGAAGCAGGAAGAATAAAGGAATTTCCAGGCTGTAAAAGCAAATGAATATGGGGATTGTAAGCTTGTTTCACACAGGGATTACATGGAATGCTACAAGCAGCTTCTATTCTGAACTGTACCACACGGCAGGGCTGCAGGCAGGGTGGGGAGCCCTTCAGAGCATCCCAGATCCAAACAAGAGAGCCAGCCTCACCACGCTGCCAGATGTGCTCAGCCTCCTGAGGGCCCCATACCTTCGAGCACCATGGTGGGTCCCCATGGGACCAGCTCTCGGAGCAGGGGACCCTGCGAGACATTTGCTTGGAACACCGCAGGCATCTCTCCCGCTCTGGGATGACTTTTCCAACCATCTGAACAACTCTGGAGACAAGGGTCCTGCAGCCCAAACAGGCGACAGTTGGTGGGCACCCAAACAGGCCTGCAGCAGGGGGGATGCTGCAGGAACAGGGAGGGAAGCAAAGCCACCCTGCTCAGGGAGAGTGGGGGGGACAGCTGCCCCTCACGCTTCAGGAGCTCAGCTGCATAGGCAGCCACCACATCCCACTGGGAATGGGCTCAGTACTAACACTAGCAGATGGCTCTGAGGGGTCCATCCCTGGTGACACTACTGTGACACCCTGAATGTCACACTCAGCTTCTGGCCTTCCCCCCAGCACGCATTGCAGTGCGCCGAGCGGTGCCCGCTGCCCCTCCAGCCACGCGCTGCGGCACCGGGCTCCTGCTCCAGTGGGCCACCTCTTCACTCAGCCACGGGCAGCACAGGGAAGCGAGCAGCCACAGCCACCCCAAGGAGCGGCAGCGACAAGGGTGTCACCCTGAGGTGCTGCAAAGTGCAGGCCTTGACAAGAGCCACGGCCCCACTCTGACCTCCCGGCCCAGATGCGCTGCCGTGGGGTGTGAGAAGACCCCTCGCTCTGGACTGGGGCAGCCAGCCGCTGTGCTCAAGGCAGCCTGGCGAGGCAGCGAGCTGGGCCCGGCTCCCAGCCGGTGGGCCCAGCCTGCCGGGCTCTGCGGGGAAGCAGCACCGCTCCACGGCCTGGCGCTACCAGAGCCGAGGTCCTTCTCTCCTGGCGCTGCTCCAAACCAAGAGCGTCTCACAAAGCCAGTTCTACAGCTCGCTACTCTGCCTGTCGTTTTCCCAGAAACCCTGGCTTACTTCTCAGTTAATGACAGGGTTTTCACAAAGTATTTACTTGCAAAAAAAGTGCAGGGATAAAGTAAGAAACCATGAAGTGATCCTGCCAGCTTTTCCAGCCCAAATCAAGCTGAAAACTCAAACTGTTTCCAGTTGTACGTGCACCCACCAATGACTTGAACTGCTCCCCAGTCGATACCCTCTGTGCTCTGCAGACCAGCACCGAGGGCCAGAGGCAAAGTTCCACCCTGCACCACATCCCGAGCGCCAGCCTTCCGCCGTGCCAGCGTGAGCACAGGCCAGGTGCCGCCGCTGCCAGGACCGAGCCAGCACAAGGGATTTCACAGCAGCAACCGCAGTGCTGCCCAGCAGGCACCGGCTGCCGGGGGGCTGCTTTAAGGGCCATACAGCTGGCCTGCCTCAAAACGGCCTCGGGGCTTTCAGACACTGACCCGGACCGAAGTGCCACTGCGGGCCCAGGGCTCAGGAACCACAAATGCGAGCGAGAACTGCAGCTACACCCTTCAGGAAGGGACAGCTGACCAGTAACTGGTGGACACGTGCCAGTTCCACCTCAGGGAAACTCAAAGCAAGCAGTAAAACTTGGTCCTCCTGAACAGAGAGGAATAGACACAGGACAAGTCTCTGGAATAACTGTTAGTGACGTACCAGAACACCAGACATGCTGGTCTGATAGAGAAATGGGACACGGAAGTTTTGGTTCTGCTTTCCAGCCTGGAGCCCCTGCAGTCCTCTGTCCAGCTGCTCTGGCCTCTCCAGAGCAGGACTGGGTCAGCAGCTCACCTCAGGGACACGCGGGGTGGGAAGCGATCCCCTGAAAGCCACCGAGGGAGGCCAGTGAGTTGGCAACACACACCAAGTGTACCCACAGCTCCACACAGAGGGAGAGCTCGGCTGAAGAGTACAGTGAGAAGGTTGGGTCTGGGCTAACCCAGGTCATCCCATCCTTTTCTTCTAATCACTCTCAACACCTCCTCTGTCCCCCTTTCAGACCCACTCCAGCCCTTCTGCTCCACACCTATGGCTCAGCTACCTGCTGTGCCTCAGTAACCCAGTGCTCCCCCAGAGCACATGTTTCCCTCTGTTCCTGAGGCCTTGCTCTTCAGGCCACACCTGCAGGCCGTGCTGCTGGCACAGCACCTCAGTGGTCCCACTGGTGAGGATGGGCAGCATTCTCCTTTGACTCACATGTGATGAGCACACAGCCTCCTGTTTGGACCCTGAGCTCCTCTCGGCCACACTTTCCTGCTCTGCTCAGGCTGTCCAGCATGGCTGCTCTGATCTGAAGCATTAGGTGCACATTCCCCTGCCCCTCTCCTCCCCAGAACTCACCAGCCCACCCAGAGCTCACAACAGCACAGGCAGCGTCCCAGCGGTGACGACATCGGTCCGCTGAGGCTGCCCCAAACTGCACACACAGACACAGCAAAGATCACTCAGAAGCAGGACGAAGCTCTGCTGCTCCTTTAAATAGAGCACCCACGGTACAGGAGCGATGGATCCCGACCACGAGTCTTTCATTAGTGAGGACAGTGTATTATGGGAAACAAGTTTATTTAAACTAACCAACAGGGTCCAAAACAAACACTCTCAATATAATGAAGTCTTCATCCAGAGTCCAGCAGTATTTGAAGGGACGAGTCAAGGATGAAGTTTAAATGCTGCTGCTCGGGTGTCCAGCTGTCCAGACACCTCAAGCCAGCAGATGAATATGCTCCTATCACTTACCCCAGCCGGGATCGCTGGGATGGAATAACAACTCAAACAAAGCAAGTCCTTCGTCACTCCAGCAAGTGGTGAAGTTCCAGGACAGAGGGTACAAGAAAAGTCCTTTTTCTCCCTCCAGATCACACGAGTGCTGACCACTGCAGTCCCGCTGCAACACAACAGAAGAACACAACTCGCAACAGAAAAGCAGCAGCTCATGTACCCGCTTCTGAAAAAGCACAGAAAAATTGAGAAGCCAATGTAACGAACCTCAGTGCGTACAGATGACCTCTGACAAGGCTCCTCCTAACGACCAGTTATGATTTTCAGACAAAGCTCATCCCTCCCCAGCTATCCCAGAAGAGTCTTGCCCAGAGAGTGGTGCCTGGAAGGCTGGGAAGCACTTCCAGATGCTACGCAAGCTGCTGTGAGTTCCCCATGGACTTCACAGAAGGCTGCACAGTAGGCAGCATCACCAGAAATTACAGGTGGCGTTTCTAGTCCCAGTCACGCCACATCCTGCACTCCTAGGTACCAACAGTCACCCTGGGCAAAGCTCCCACTGGTCCATGAGAACAGGAGCCCTGTCCCATTCCAAACGTGCAACCAGTAAAATCAAAATGTGGAGGATTACAAATAACCAGCTCCCATGTTGATGTTGCCACCATATGTCCTCACAAAGAGGCTGCTGCTGAAGCCCAGAAGAATTTAACTTGCTGATCCAGGCCATTCCCCAGCAATGCACCGACATTGCAGACATGAACCGAGCCCCAGCTGCTGCGAGCAATGCTGAAGCACCGTTCCTGGTTAAGGACAGGTTTGGGCACAGCCACTCTGAAGGGCCATAAAGAAATCTATACCAAAGGGGTCAGGGACGCTGAGGGAGCAAAGGGGCCAAATGGGCCCACAGCTGTTGTGGGTACTTGCTGGGCATCAGCACCTCAATATGATACATAAAAACTCAATCCCACACAGGGTTTCAGTTCTTTGAACCAAGCGATACTTCACAGAAACTTAAAGTCTAGAAGCCACTAGCTTTCCAGCCACACGGGATCAGCTTTGACCCAGGCAAAGCATCCTCCTACCACATCCTGGCTGCAAGTGGCACCAGCGCAGGACTACAACTCTGCTGGCTCCTCGAGCAAGCAATGCCCAGTGCCAACTGCTCCCCACGGGACTAGGGGCTCCAACTCCCAAGGTCCCCCCACCTGTTTGGAACTGAAGGCTCTTATCACCTCTGGAGTTACTGCCACCACCACCAAACAGCCACACATTTCAGTTTAACCAATTGTCCACCTCAGCCTTCAAGGAAAACCCCATGCCACAACCAGTGGAACACAGGAACACAGTTAACATTAGTCCAGCAAGCACTCACCTGATACTGGAGGTCGAGTTATGTCTCAAACTGTGTTAAGACTTCTCTTATTTCTGGAGTAAGATGCTCTACTGCCTTTGCAGCTTCTGTGATTGCTTTTCGATACATTCCTTTCTTCTTGCGATTAAATCGCAGTTTGAAAAATTCAGAGAAAGGAGAGAGTTTTGAAACAGATAAGAATGAAGTCGTTGGAGAACCAAACCATGACACTTTAGCTTCTCGCCACGAAGGCTCCCCATTTTCCTTTTGGCTAAGGTTTATGTCAAGAACACGTGCTGGCCACCATGGAAAACCATGTATTTTACCCCAAACAATATCCCCCACCGACACAGTCCTTCCGTCTTCCGTGACGCATTTAGACACGCTCTGTGTATGCAATCTGACTGTAAGCGGTGGCACGATTTTGTGCTCATCTTTTGAAGATGAGGAGACAGATGCATCATCACCAGGCAAAAAGTCACACATTTCTGGTGATGTTACCTCTGAACTAGAGGACTTGGATTCATCTAGACTGTCATTACTACACACTGATAGGCTAGAAGAATCTGCTTTTCTCTTACGGTAATTCATAAGGAAAGCCAAGTTATCATGTCCATCTTTACCTTGGGGAAATCTCTTAAAATCGTCGTCTTCGCCCGAACTCCCTGAAGAGACCTCGGCTAAGCCTCTGTCCGCAGACTTCTTGTAAAAGGCAACGGCATTGGGCTCCTGGCTGTCCTGAAGGACACTAATTTCATCGATCAGTTCTGCCTTATAAATTGAAACATTCTGACCGTCGTTGTTGCGGTGGGGCTTCAGCCGTATCTTTGGCGGGGGGGCGTCCCCACTGGCAGGCACCGGCCGCTTGAGCTTCAGTTTCGGAATGGAAGCAAGCCGGCTGCCTGCTGTCTTGTCCGTTAAAGATCTGGTTTCTCGACACTGCTCCGAGTCCCTGGGTTCCTCTTGGTCCGCCCCTCCATTCTGCACCTCTCGCTCTGGACAGAACCGTTTGACTGAGCCGTGAAGCCGGGAAGGGATTTTTACCACCTCGCCTTTCCCCTGCGGAGTGCTGTAGGATATTTTTATTACAGGTGTTCGATGCACTAGCTCTCCGGAACCCTTGTCATCCTCTCTCTTCTCTCTCTTGCTCCTTTTCTCCATGTAGTCAGAATCTCCCTGCTTTTTCTGCTCCTTGTCCTGAACGCCCAGCTTCCTCCTGGTCTTAGCGTTCTGCCGAGCTGCGTTGGCATCCTCGGGGTTCAGGGTGTTCTTGCACTTCTCGCAGAGCACCTGCCTCGGCCGCAGCCTGATGGTGCTCATGATAAGCCTTCCCGGGTGCCTGTTGCGTGCCAAACGCCTCTTCGTCCTCTTTACAGTCCGCAGCGGCGGCTGAGGAACCCACTGGTTGTACGTGTGCCGCAGCCAGAGCGGACGAGGAAAGGGGGCTCCCTCGAAGTAGGGGGAGTAAGGAGGAAGGCTGGGTGGCGGGGGAGGCAGGAGAGGGGGGACCTGCTCATCACCGGTTCCTTTGACAGGCTTTTCACATGTGGGCTGCAGGTTGGTCTCGCCCTGCACAGCGTCTCCATCACCAACAGCTCCGTTAGAGCAAGTGTCAGCAGGAGGGTCCTCGTTCCTGGGAAAGGACGGGAGGCAAAACAGCCCGGACCTAAGGTGGGAGAGAGGAACAAGGGAAAGAGACAAAGGGTCAGGATGTTTCAAAGGTGCTGCTCTGGGAAGGCCACGCATAACAAACATGCCGGTTTCTTTAAAAGTCAACAAGCCAGCCCCAAAAACCCCTCCCACAGCTTCCACATAGGAAGAAAACAATGTTATCCCTTGACTTTGAAGACCAGGGAGCCAATTCCGCCACTGAGAAAAAAATAACAGCCTTTCAAAGTGCAAGAGAGGTGTTCCACTCTTCTGCCGGAGATGGGACCCTCTGCTTCCGTGAAGTCTTTGCACAAAGTTTTGCTCTAAGCAGTGTTATCAGGCAGAGCAGTTTATTTCATCAGCTGGCTGGTAAAGCCACGCGGAGGGCTGCGATGCTGGTGACATCAGCCCCTGGCAGGCATCAAACTTCCCCTCCTCACGCTGTACTCACAGGGCTGATGTTCCAGCTCCCCGTTCAAAACCCCCTGAGCTGGGCTGGAAGGGTACCTTATGCTCATGGTGCTCACCAGCGCCCAGCTGAGTGCCCTCTGCTCTCCTCAGAGGGCTTTATTTGTTAAAATAAGGCATACACTGTGACTCCAGAGCAGGGGGATTAAGGAGGACGATGCAGCACTGCTCAAGGCCAGGTCTCATTACCGGCTCACACCAAAGCCTGGACACAGTATCTTGCACAGATACTGGCAAAAGCAAATCCTCTGCAACGCTGAAACACACGACTGTGATTCATGCTCAGGGTGTCTGCACCAGGATTTATGCCCTTGGCCTGACATTAGAAATATTATGCTAACACAGCACTTGGACAAATATTTGCCCTGAAACACCAGCTCAGGCCAGGCAAGGCTTGCTGTCTTGGCTTTCCGGAGTACTGTACAGAGCCCGCCATCCGCTTCAGCTCCTCCCGCAACAAAACGCTGTCCAGGAGCTGCAGAGAAGCCACAAAGAGATGGAGAGCAGGTACAGACCCATCGCTAGTTTGGGTTCTGGATGCCACCTTCCCCTATTCTCTCCTTGGGAACCATCAGATTCTTCCACTGCTATCAAGAGAGGAGCTTCTCAGGGTGTTCCAGGGAGGATTTGGCACCCCTTATGCAGCAGGCCCTGGTACCGCCCGAGCCCACAGACAAGAGCAGCAGGGCTCTAAGCAGGGCAGAGACCAGGGATGGCGGCCTGGAGGCCCAACGGCCCCCAGACGACACGGCTCTCATCCACCCACTTCACTCTCCCTCCCTCCAGCTGGGGCCCAGTTTTCACAAAGATGCCCCCCAAGTTTAAAAATAAAGTTTGTGCACACTAAGCCAGCAGGAACGGGTCTGAGTCTGGTACCACAGCCCTGTACTGAAGCACAAGGGGCCCTTGGCCACCCGGACCCCACACGGGCCTTCCCGTTGTTCAGCCAGAACTCCAAGCTCAGAACCACCAAGTCAACGACTGCTAAACCACATAGTTTGGAACAAAATTAAAAAATAACCTCTGGGAACAAAAATAAAGAGACAACCGAAGCTGTAGGTGTCTCAAACGACAACCAAGCGAGCGAGTACAGTTTGTACAGCCAAAGATGTCAGCACTGCTCATAAACCAAGCGACAGCGATACACTTTCCAAAGCTCTGGCTATAAATTTTGGTTATTTTATGCAATGAGATGGTCTAATTTGGTCACACCAGAAAACCGCCTTCTGCTCCCAGCGTGGGCATAAGCCCAGCTCCCTCCAGCAGGCCCGGATGCCGCCTGCCCTCCACAGCCTGGCTCCGGGCAGGCAGCTCCGTTAAATCCACTTCCTTCCCGGGGATCCGGCGTGGCACCGAGCTTCTGGCTTGGCAGAAGCCAAGTGCTCAAAGGTTAACTTTGTGGGATGATTTACACTTGTAAAGTTAACACGTTAGCACCTCACAACCCTGCCAGGTCCGAAATGGCCCACCTTGGCACGGGAATGTGCTGCCGCAGACCCCGGCCTCACGGCAGCCACATCTGTGCCCTCCTTGGGAGCACAGGGCAGACACCAGCGTGCTTGTGCTCGGTGCCCAGGCTGGGCTGCCATGGCACAGCCCCGGACCAAGGCTCGCCTGGACTGCAGTGGGGCTGGGAGCAGCCGTGGGCACTCGGCAGCCCTCCTGCTCCGGCTGGCTGGGGCACCAGGGCGCAGCTCGTGATGGGGGCTGCAGAGAAGTGCAGTGGCTGTTCAGCCCTTTCAAGCACAAGCCTTTCAGACCAGAGTCCTGCTATTTTAGACTTGTTACAAAAACAGAAGGAAAAAGCCCAGATGATTGGGAAGAGCCCCCTGTGACAGGGACTCCTCACCTGGAATCAGTCACTGCCCTGTGCCAGGGCACAGCCCTTCAGCCCAAAGACACAGCAGCACCAATGGACCAAGAAGAAAACACCCCACTGCGAGGGATTACACGCACTGCCAGGCTGAACAGCAAAGCGGCTTAACGCCCGTTTGCAGCAGCTGTGGCGGCCCACAGCCAGGTCACAGCTCTGGCAGGAACAGGTGAGCTCCACAGACCCCACTGTGGCATGATGCTGCCCCAGGACTGCTCCTGCACTGGGCGGGCAGCCTGCCGCTGCGTCCAGCGATGGCATCCAGCTGCACTGGGGAGAGCCGTGCTCTGCATGACCACAGCACAGGGTGCAGAACTGCAGGGCATGCAGCCAGGCGTGCCTATCATGTGCCAGGGCCCGCATCCACTCCAGGGCACCCCATGGGTGCCAACACCCATGCTGCCACAGTCAGGGCACACAGGTGACAGGCATCCTTGCTCCCGAGGGGCCTCTGCTTCTTTTCCTTTGTACTGGAAGTGGCTCCTCTCACTTTGCTGAGACATTGTCTCTTTTCCAGTCTGCCACATGGGTTCTGAGCAGAGGCAAGAGGAGCTCTCCCATCTCACCCACCCACCTGTGTACCCACAACACTACACACACCCTGGCCCTACTTCTCAGACACAGAGAGGGTAAAAAAGTGACTCCCAAGGGGCCATGCACAGAGCAGCTCGTGTCGCATCACTGCATCACCAGCAGCGCCCACTCCACACAACGGAACAACCACCATCACCCAAGGCTGCTTTCGCTTTCTCTATCCCTCCCCACTATGCACTCCTACAGGGATGTGCCCAGACCGAGCAGGAAGGCCAATTGCAAAGTGACTGCACCCTTCGTGGGCCGTGCCTGCAGCCCCGGCACTCCCCACACTGCCGCCCCCTCACCCAGCCTCAAGCCGCCCTCCACGCAGGCACCGCTCCTTGGAAGAGGATTTAGCTCCAGTGTCTTTCCACCCACAGCCCAACAAGACACATTTCGTATGACATGCTTTGCTTTCCAGGAGCAGCTCCCTTTTCCCACGAGGAGAAATGCCACCTTTGCCAGCCGTGCCTCCAGCTCTGCTGCCCTGAGCCGGGAGCAGCCAGCGCACTTCTCTCACTGCCACCTGGGAATTTAAACCCACTCCACCAAGACGAGGTGCCCGAGGCTGTGGGTTTGGGACACGAGTGTGCACCCAGGTATTACAAGCGTCAGGAAATAAGGCAGAACGGGATTCCAGCCCACCTGGAATCCCAGGAGAAGCCAAACAGACCAAGTTACCTCGATCCAACCTTTGCTTGGAACAGAGACTCCGATTTGTACTTGTGGGTAATTAAAAAAGTAACCAATTAAAAGTTCAGTTGCAACAAAATTGCAGAACTGCCAAGTCTCATTATCAAAACCACCAGAAGTGCAGTCAGAACGGATTTAGGTCCCCTCAGGAGCACGGCTCTGTGCAGCCCCAGCAGCCAGCACGCACCAGTCACTCTGGTACCAAGCTCCGGGCTGGCTGCTGGCGCTGTCCGGGCCGCGGCTGGCAGGAAGGACACGACCGTTTCGCCTTCAAATAAGCCCACAGCTATTGGAAGCGTCGGGCACACACTTTGAACCACATCCCACGGGCTCCACAGGCACAGGGCAGCAGGCAGGCAGGGCGGCACACTGGGCAGCAGGCAGGCTGCAGGCAGGCTGCAGGCAGGAAGCAGGCAGGCAGGCTCCTGCCCGCAGCCACTCCCTGCTGCCCACGCAAGCTGCCACGGGCCGAGCCCCACAAACCTGGGCGGGCGGTTTCGGGTTCAAACCTGCGCCTCTGTGTCTGTGCCTAAAATAGCGGGAGCCTGATGGTGGGACCGGGGTGGAGAGGGGTCTCCTGGCTACTCGGACTTGCAGGCCTGCCTCCTGCTCAGCTCCCCACGTCTCTTGCTCTGTTTGGGACAAGCGAAACAGGTCCATCCTCCCTGCAGTTCTAAAACCAGCTTTAAACCCCAAAGGCAGCTGAAGAGCCCCCCACAGGTCTCCAGTACCTTTCAGCCCCATTTGTGCAGGTAAGGAACTCCAGCTGCTCCTCCCCTGCCAGTCCCATCCTCCTGCCCACACAGCCCCCACTGCTGCCAGGGGCTCAGCAGAGCAGCAGGGGCGGTAAGCCTGCACCAGGAGCCTTCAAAGCACAGCACCAAGCTGACCATGTCCCACTGCCTTTGGGACACATCTCGACTTCACATCCCAACTACCACGCTGACTCCTACATTTCACCTCTTCTTCCCTGCACACCCCAAGTTTAGGGCGACTGCAGGAGACAGTGCTTCCGGCCAGCTCCCCTGGCTCCCCCAAGCCACTTGGGTCCCCAGGAGTCATGTGCTCACCTCACCCTCGAGGCACCCTCCCTGCTGACCAGCTGCAACAAGGCCATGGAGCTCTCTGCATGCGTCGGCCAGCATGTCACATCATGGCTGGCCATCACAGGCCAGCCAGCGCTAGGGGACAAGGCCTCACCAGTAAGTAGCTCTGCTCTCAAGTCCAGCACAAGGGAGGAAGAGAGCCCAGGGAGTCTCCTCCCAGAGCTGTGAGGGTCTCGTGGAAGCCAAGATCTCCACCCAGGGCAATGGAGAAGCAGGTGGGGTGTGCTCCCACTCCATTGCATCTCTGAAGTGATAACCATGGCACAGTGCCAGTTGGCACCCAGGAGCCAGGTAGCTTTCCTTCACAGTTCTCTACACGAAACAGTGCTGCCCTACAGATGGGTACTCAAACCGACCCGCTCAGGTGGGGACACCTCGACAGAGCCTTCCTTCTGCCCTCCCCCTTCCACTCCAGCTCAGAGAGGAGGGCACTGGTCTGGCAGCCCCTGACCCTGCCACCCTCCCACCTCCACAGCGATCAGCTGCAGCAGTGCCAGGGCCAGGCAGCAAAGTGCTCCAGCAGCACCTTCACCAGCAGCCTGGGTGAAACACCTGTTTGGTCAATTCTTGGATCCTCTGGGAGCAGGAAGAAGGGGGAAAAAAAACTGTGGAGAAAGTTTAGGGGAAAAATAATCCCAGGTAAAAATGTGGCCATTGCTACTGAGGAGGAAACCAACTGGAACGTGAAAAGCCGGGTAGAGTTGGCTCTGGGATGCGGCAGGAGCTGCCCAGCACTCACAGTTTTGGCTGGAACCAGACACCCAGCAAGGTTTGGGGGCTCAATGGAGCTGCATGCCAGACACCCCTGGAAACCTTGCTTGAGTTTCTGTGACAGCCATGGGAGGCTACACAAGCTATGGAGAGGACAGACTTGCTGGGCAGAAGGTGGGGTGCGCCTGGTTACGGCGCCTGGTTACGGCGCCTGGTTACGGCGCCTGGTTACGGGGCAGAGCCCACTCTGGGGCCGGCCGTGCCTCCCGCCAGCGGTCCGGGGACGCTTCAGGGGACCCGCCGAGCAA
>VXBZ01001512.1:0-25397 GCA_013399135.1 Heliornis fulica
AGAACTCGAGGTAATGTCCTCAATCTAACATTTAGGTTAGATATTAGGAGGAACTTCTTTACTGAGAGAGTCATCAAGCACTGGAACAGTCTACCCAGGGAGGTGGTTGAGTCCCCATCTCTTGAGGTGTTTAAAAGACAGGTAGATGCAGTGCTTGAGGACATGGTCTAAGGGTAGATTTGGTGGCAGTGGGTTAATGGTTGGACCAGATGATCTTAGGGGTCATTTCCAGCCTTAAATTCTATGATTCTATGACTCCCCGAGGCTTATGGAGAATACCACGGTGAAGTGGGTGTCCTCCCGCAGGAGGACAAAGATTTCTGTATGTGTGTGTAGTGTCATAAATTAGAGAGTTTTCTTGCCTTTCTTCTGTGTTGAGTCTGTTTTTCCCATGACACTGATTGCAGAATGATCTCTCCCTATCCTTAACTCAACTCCAAACCCTCTCAACATGTATTTTTGATAGAGCAGCTTTGGTGGGAGTCTGGCCTCCAGCCAGGGTCAAACCACCATAAGATGGTGGAGTGGGGCAGAGATACAGACATGGAAGGTGCAGCACAAGCAAACCATGCCTGGAGTAGGGGCTGTGTTGCTGTTGGGATGGCCAGTACAGGCTGTCCTGGTCCATGAACAACACCTGTAGAATGCCAAACCCAAGTCTGTCCACTCCTGCCTAGCCTCCAAGTGATGACTCCGGACTGCAAGGCTGCCACACAGACCTCACCTAATAAAATATTTCCCATTGTTATATACCACACACAATCTCAAAGCACATTACAACTTGCTTTCCTCTATAATCTTCTTGATCACCACTGCTACAGGACTGGAGAAGGTAGGTCAACAGAACAAGTTATACTTTGAACCTAGAGACTGCCTATCACTCATTTTCCTCCTCTAGTGGCAAACCAACGATGCATTGTCATTTCATTGACCATGAAATATATAAACAAGGTCTCTTCCTTGACCTTGCCATACCTTGTCTGCTGGAAGGAGTCAAAAATCTATTTATGGGAAGAATTGAGCATGTCAAAGTGAAATAAAAATTGTTTCCCTACTGTGTATAAATATCTGCATGTATCAGCCATTCCCAGTTCTGAAAGCACTAAAGTAAAGAGATTATTTCTACCCATTACCAGCAAAGAGGTTTTGGAAATACTCTTGTTGTTTGAAACAGCACAGCTATTTTCTTATCACATCCACTCATTCGTCTGGCACAGTACAAGCACATGAGGAAAAAAAAGTGCCTAATGCATAACTGATTAACAGAAAGCCATGTAAGCTTGCTGTATTGTTAGGACAAAATTATCTGAACATGGATAAGTGGCTGCAATATGACACACTACACCACCGCTTTTTGATTCAGCGTAAATGTTTATTGACTAAACAAAGATTACTGTAATGTAATCATAACAAACATTAATGATCAGTCATCTATGGAACATGCTGTCTAAATTAATATACTGTGACACACACTAATGTGGCAGAATTATGTTGGCCTGAACTCATGTTTAACTAGCGCTTTCATCTCAAGGGATTACACACTTTCAATTGCAGACAAGTATATTTTTAAGACTGTTTTTTAATTAAATTAATCTGACAAGTTACTGGACAAAGAGTTGGTGTATTATGATAAAAAGGGGGGTGTTAATTGCATAATTATTCACTGGGGATTCCTCTGGCTGGAATAAATTAGAGCTTTTAAAATAAATTAATATTATTCTTGTAGTTATGCAACACAGGCCAATGTTTCCAGTTCTTGTCAGGATGTAGCAATATCCAGACTTACTATCAGTCCTCTCACCTCCAAGCTGCACCAAAATGAAATACTGCTGTAAACCATGGGAGGCAAACTCCAAAAGGCATTTTATATGGTAAACATACAGCACATGGTTAGTTAAAAACCTCAATTAAAAAAAATCAAGTTAAATTATGACAACAGCACCTATCGTTCTACTGTCTCCACTTGCATTGGATTGTTTCTTGATGAGTTCACTGAAGACCCAGTTAGTTGTTTTGTCCAAAATAATTATTTCTCTATTAACTCACAAGTATTAAGATTAAATGTTTTCCACCTGGCCAACTTGCAAATTATCATAATTTACTGTGCACGGCAGGAATTTAGTGCTGTAAAGCCAGGTGGTGTTTTCCCACAGGAGTTCAGTGCACAATGCCCAGGAAGCTACCAAAGCCAGTCAGGTGTTTCAGATGAGAACTCGGCCATTGATCTGCTAGTGTCAAGGGGATCAGGAGGGTCCAAATACTTTGTACATTAAAAACTGTCCACATAACAGAGCAGCAACAACAGCCAATACAAATCTAACCTTGAACCTAACTTCTTTCCGCATCCAGTCCACCTCAGATTTCCCCCCATTCACACCAGCACATCCCATCCTCAGAATCTTAAATCTTTAAAATCAGATCCCAAGCTGGATTTCTATAGATGCCTTGGAGTTATGACTGAGCAAAAACTGAAAAACAATGTCACATTTCAAGAGCTTCAACTGTTTTCCTGATGTTAGAATTGTGAAGACTATGTTAAAATGTTCCTTGCTCGTCTTGTCACCAAAACCACTTAGCAAGTCATACACACCTGACTTTGCTGGCTTTTGGGAGTAAAGCTTTGTGATAAAGTTTGTGGAAGTGCACGTGCATTCTGGTATGGGCAAAACTGCAGAGTAAGCTTATTGGCCAAGATTATGTACTGTTGGGAACTAGAGGATGAAAATGAAATAAAAGACAGAAAGGGTGGAAAGGCATATCTTTCCATACTAAGATGTAAAGTCTGGGAAAGCTAACACCCAACCCTGAAGTTAGCCTTAACATTTGAAATATAGCTAACAGGCTTCCTGACCATCTTCCTTCATGCTCACTATGCTCGTATCTTGTAGAAGTTCTTGTAGAAGCATACACAAGACTAGCTCCAAAAGAGACTACGTTAAATCTGCATGAGAAGCATCTTGTGTCACTGTTCAATGACACATTAAGTTTGACTTTCATGCTCCCTGTACTGTATCAGAAAAAATGAGGTCACATAAAAGAAAGAAATGACACAGCATAAATGAACTCTACGAATTCACATTTGTTCAAACAATTTTGCAAAGTTAACTTTTTTTATCAGAAAGATTTATGTGGCATCAAGTATCTCCTGTCCTCCTGAAGCTGACATAAACAAGGATTTATGCTTTTTGGCTGCCTCAATGTACTTTGACTAAATTGACCAAAATGGGATTGTGCATCACTGCACGATCTGGATTAAGTTTTTATTGCTGGCTGATCTACTTGCATGTATATTTGGTAATAATGATTGTGGAACCATTGCCCCATTATGAAGGCTTCAACCCTGAAGACATCATCAGCTTATCCCAAGGTATTTGTCTATATTCATGCACATTATAGAGCAGTTCTTGTGTAAGAGAGTGTAGAAAAAGAAACAAAGTGCTAGCAGTAGCATGGTGGCTGAAATTATGACTTATCATTATTAACTGGATTCTGGTCTCAGATCTCTTCCATACTTTAACAAAAATCAGCTTCAAAAGAAATCTTGCCAATTCCCTACTGCCATGTAAATAACTTCCTGTCACTGCACCTGGTTTATTACCTTTTCCTCTCTGACTGCACCCCCAAACAGGTACAAATTACCATCTTAGGAAAGAATCCAAATTTCTAAAATCTGGAAAGTAATAAATCTTATTTCTCAAATACAAAATCTAACACTGGCAACATACTGCAGGAGTGATATATATTAGCCTATTAATCTCCATGAAACACTACTAGAAGGCTCTTCAGAGGTACTTAACAACACTGCTATCCAGATCTTTTAGAACTTTCAAACAAATATGTTAATTGCTACACAAATCTAAAGGTACGAGTGCATTGGTTGTACACATGCTTAAACCTATGTGAATATCACAAACCCATATTGTTTATGCATTATTCTTCTCTGTCAGCACATAAATAAGTGGAAAACATATAGAAATTTAATGTTACTTGCATGTTGAAGTAGACTTTGGTGTTGCTACAGAATATGGTGTTACAGGCCAAAGTACTACAACATCAGAAGCAACACAAAGGTCCATGTTTAAGCAAGATAATAAAAACCATCATGTTTCCCTCTAAGTCAAAGAATGCAGCAGGGTTAAAAAAACAACTGGCAGGTCTTCAGGCACTTAAGACCTTCAGGTGAACTAAAAGAGAAGCTTGTGAACCCAGGAACTTACAATATTATTCACCTTTCAACAGTATTTGTGTTGATATGTTTAATAAGCAGTATATAAAATTCAGGATGCAGAACTTCAGGGTAAAAAAAGCAAGGGCACAAGGCTAGCACAAGTCAGCTGTGGAGAACAACAAGGCCATACAGCAGAGGAAAACAACATACAGCTTACTCATTTGCACAATGATCAGAAGTAAATAAGGTTGTCAGATCAGGCTCTTCTCCAACAGCATTAATTCAAAATTTAACCTTTTTAAATAAACCCCTAGTTTTACTTGAACAACATTCACCCCTTTCCAAGGATGCAGGGACACAGCTTACCTAGGCACAACCTCTATGTAACACATTTGCTTTACTAACAAGGGTTGCAAGAGAAACACTATTTCTTTAGTCTGATAAATATGTGCCATCTTTGTGGCTTAGTACTAGTCATACCAGCTGTTTCATATGGCAGCCATTGGTTATGGCCAGAAGCTTTTAAAACGTTTTTTTTAGGAAGCACATTAGATGCTAAACCCTGAAGAATTCAGGGCCAGGATGAAGAAACCTTCCATTCTCTCAGAAAGCCAATTAAAAAAACAACAAACAAACAAGCAACCCCCCCCCAAAAAAAAAAACAACCCACAAAAAACCCCTTCATACCGCTCACCAGATTAGTTTTCAGAAACAGTGACACACCCAAAGATAAACTTTAAGAATCCCATCAATGCAACAAAGCAGCCGGAAGAATATTCTGCCTTCTTCCAAACAGGGATTTTTATCACAGAATTGTGATTCTTTATCCTTTTCTTCACTTTTATTTATATATTAAGAATACACACCCCTAAGTCACTTGCCATGCCTCAGTGTAAAATGGATATATAGCTCTATTAAGCCCAGATTGAGGAAAGCATTTGGGACAGTCATAAAGCACCAGCTTATATATACACTCAACAGAAGTCCAGCTAAAATGAATGATGTGTTAAAGGTTTTCATGAATCAATGCCTTGAAGAAGTGTTAGCTGCTTGATTAAACAGGAAGCAGTTCTGCCACTTTTCACCTATATCTTGCCACTCTTAGCTCCTGTTGATACACACTGTGCTTCAAGTTGATTCCGCAGGTACCAGGGTTACAATGAAATTTGGTTCCACCACCCACAACTGCAGTTGCCAGAACCAAAACACTCAACTTTTACCCCCTACACTTTGCCCACCAGGTAGATTCTTGGTGAAAATAAACTCCTTCAGAAGAAGCAGTGCCAGTTCAGAATTCAGTGTCAGTAATGGTATTGTAACTGAGCTCTCCATGAGCTTCCACTGAAATATGGCATTCAGGAGTAAAGAACTGTTGCTTTTTCATCTAATCTTTATTATAGGACTCCTAATGATTCCCCTCTTCACCCCCCAGATTTAGTCAGTCATCTGTAGGCTTTAATGCAGCTTCTTAAATATTAGTGTAAGTTTTTCTCACTTTAAAATACTTGGGAAGTTCTCCCAAGGGCAAATAAGGATCATTTGGCTCTAGAGCAAATTCACTCACACTTTCCTGACTGCTAGGAAAGAAAGAGAGAGGAAATAAAAAGAAACAGAAAGGTGAATTTATAATAATCCTGTTCATAATAACTGGACACTGCTAGGTTTATGGCTAGAACAAGAAGTTATTTTAATCAAAGGCATCTTATACTTAAAATTACATTACTACTCCAAAATGTTTACTCCTGTCGGTACAGTTAGGAGCAAAGATAACTACAAGACATTAAGGATAATAGCTTTCCCCTCATTTGCAATTTCTTTCTTGCAATTGGCACTCCTAGCAGTTCCTGGTTGGTACCATTCTATAGCTATGTATCTTGACATCCTTTCAGTATCTTTGTGCAACCAGCATCTTTATATGGGTCCTTTGCAGAAGGGAGAGAAGCCTTTATTAAATAATAAGAAAATAAGGTATGAGGAAAGTTACAAGGCTGTCAGAGGGAATGAGAAACACAGTATGTGAAGCTAGTTACAATTAATTACTTAAAAATTACTAGCTTTCAGGCTCCTATCAGTGTCATTCTTTTTAATTACAGCAAATCATTCATACTTAGACACAGGATGTCACCAGGTTACAGTAAGCAATCAGAAAGGCCACCACCCATAAAACCAAACGACTCACAAAAAAAGACCTGCACCATCACTTGCATATTGACAATACTGATTCCAGGTAGATCTTGTAGTATTGAATAAGACAGCTGTTGAATCCAGCACAAGTTTATTTCCCCTCCCCTTTCATTTTTCCTGCAATATTTTCCTGTGCAAATCTTAATACTATATCTTTAATCAGTCAGTATGCAACTGACTGCAAAGATAAGGTTACAACTGCAAGTTTGTCAAGTCTGCTTAATCTTTCTGTCAAGCAAGACAGTATGTGTAATAAGTCCAGACTCAGAGACAAATCAATCTGCAAAAATAACCAGAGTTTACTCTGCTACCTGAACACTGTTGCAAAAAAGAATTTTTCTACCATTAGGCAAGATCAAAGAAACTTCATTGCCAAATAAACAAGGCCCAATGGACATAGAGCAGGGAAGATGATACTAAGCCTTCAGGCACTGGTTATTTCTGGCTTCTGAATTTAACATCAAAACTTGCCTACTGGTTTAACACCACTCTTGTGTACACAAAGTGAGAGTCTGTGCCCACAGAGATCTTCACCACTGTAACTTCCACTATGCTTGACTAGGTTGGGATACGACCTGGCTCCTACCTTGTCAGGAATTTTCCTCCGAAGCATACATAGCATAAGCACTGATGCTAAAACTCTGAGGAACAAAAGAATTATCCACCTTCTTGTGGCAAGTCATCCCCACAGCACCCAGCTTTGGTATTCTTCCAATCCCACCCTGAACAATGTCTTAGCAAACAATTAACAAGACATATGAGGCTGCCAGTTCCCAACTTCTAAAACACATGGTGTAAAACCCTTCCATTCTTATTTTATCCATTAAGGCAAAATAAATAATGTAGCCATTCAAAAAAGAGCACTTTTATCTAATTGAGATTTCAGGTTAAAGCTACCACACTTTCCATGCTACCAGGTATTGGAAACAGATGTAAATGAGCCGCCAGGCATGCCAGTATCTTCTGAAGCTACAGAAATCAGTTCTTAGCGCATAGGCTTTTTTCAAAGCCAGTTTTGCAGGGAACATGCCCAACTTCTGGATTTCAGCCTCAAACTCAAGCTTCAAGCAAATAGCTTCTCAATCTTGGGACAGCTTCCTGAGTAGAAACTCCCATGACACTACAGACTTTAATAAGCGACATCTACCAGGAAAGAGACTGATTTAGAGAGAAAAAAAAAGCCCATAAAACTCTTGACTTTCTTCATTGTTTCAATTTGTTCCATATTTAGCATATGTAAACACATGAAAAGTTATGGATAGAGCAAACAAAGCACTGGCAATTTTCTGCCTCACACGGTAGATTGCTGCTATTATTCAGCATTATAAAGATGGATGTGGAAGATCTGAACAGCAACACCTTGCTCTTTCCAATTTATTGTACAGCAAGTTATGTACACTCTCTCCTCTAATAATACCATGCTGCCTTAAAATAAAAACATACTTACCAGCTTTATGTTCTGAATCTTCTCTAGTTCTTAGTTGTGTGATAAAAGATAGCATGAAGTATTTCAGGATGTAGTGAGTTACCTCACTGTGCACATTATCGTGTATTTAGAGACCTACACTCATTTAAAATGACACAGAATAAGTTTTCTTTAATGCTCACAAAGGTGGCTCTACAGCATTTTAGTTGGTAGGCACCTCAGTGGAAAACTTTTTGTAGATATGCATATGTGTGCATGCATAAAGCAACAGAGGTTTGAGAATGTAACATCAGGCAAAACAGGAATAGTATAGGTTATATGACATCAAGAAAATATTAATAAGATGTGGATATTTACAGATACGCCCCATTAGATTACAGGAGAGAAAGAAAACAACCAACCAATAAAAAAAAAAAAACCAAAAAAACCACAAACCCTATCAGATCTATTTCCTTGTAAAAACAATGTAACTTTTTCCTGTTCACCTTTCTACGCTTAGCCTAAGCTCCCCATGCTCATCAGTGCCAGCCTGCAACAAATTTCACACTGAGGGCTACCATAATGGCATGTGAGTGCAGGAGAACTCTTAAGGAGTTTAAGTTTTCGTTTGTTTTAAAATGTCTACCTGCAGAAACTTAGTATATGTTGTAACTTGTTACATTATCTTCATTGTGCTACGCTGTCACCACATATCCCTATGTCAAAGAATGTCACTGTATGTCAGAGAACAAATAATGCCTGCTGAATGGTCTCTCTGAAGCTCTGGTGTTCAGCTTATCATCCACATTCCTGTAGCATCACCCTAAAAGATGTATTCCCTGATCGCTGTGGAAGCCCAAAGTCTTCAGCAGGCTCAACTTCAAAGTTAGAAAAAAACCTAGTGAAATACAAGCGCTTCACAGCACATAATCTCAGCTACAGCCTTGCTAAGAATTTACAGCTAAAACACATATTCCCAAAATATAATAATAAAAAAAAAAAAAAAGAGAAGTATAAGAGATACCTTCAGAACAAACAAATCAAAGAAAAGGCTATCAAGGCAAACGTAGCTTAAAGTCAACAGAGTTAACACTGCTGGGGATTTTCTTTACTATGCACAGGACTGGTAGCATAGCTTAGTTGGTATCACCAGAAACTTCCAAGTCTGAAACCCTATTTTCAGTTCTTCACAAGTTTATTTGTGGGCTGAATTTATTCAGCCTCAAAAGCAGCATGTAAGACAGCAGTTCAGGAGAGGTTACTGAGAAGGCTAAATGAAAGAAATAGGATTTGAACAGGATAAGAGAGAAGAGATGTGATAAGAGTGAAGCTGAATGAGTCCCAACTGGGGATAATAAGCACAAAATCTGTGCCCATTAATGTAGCTTGAAATGAAACCCAAGCTTGTTCTGTCTCACCAATTTTTTTCCCCTATCAGCACACCAGCATTACCTCCTCCTGCATTGCTTGGCTTCAGAAATAGCAATTTACAACTGCTATCAGATCTTCTATCACACAGAGATACAGAAGTCCATAAAGCTGATCTTGATTCAGCCTGGATGATGACCCACACTGGTGTCACCATGATATCCTACAATAGAATTACAATGCTTTTTAAAATTAAAAGTTTATACATGGATACAAAGCCATGAAGTTTGTTACAAGAATAGTAAGGTGCTTCCTACACCTAGCACACAAACAGTAGCACTTAACAGCAGAGATGTTTGCCCCTACAATGTGATTTTTAGTCCATATTCATGTGTGCAAATACATACTTTCAGTTTCAGACTCAGAACAGCAATTTTTGTTCCCATACAATTCCTTCTTCAGCTTCTGCAGAGGAGAATGTGTCCTCAAGAATAACCATTACTTTCTACTGAGATGATTATGGTCTTTCCCTCTGGTTAAGTATCATAGTAAATGTAGTCACAGAGGCAAGGCTTGCATGCAGGAAAGAGAAGGGATAGTCTTGGAGCTAACAAAATGATCCAGAGCCCACTTTTGCTTCTGCTAGTAGTTTCCAATAAGATATTTTAAGTCATTAAATAAAAGCTTTCTCTTAGCAGACTACCTATGAGTTTACCAGGAGGCAAAAAGTCAGTAGTGGGAAGAGAGCCATTCCATCAGGACAGCAAATACTAGCTTGCTTCCCCTTGTCTGACAGCCCTGCCACGTTCCCTGACCAGTAGAAACAGAAATATAGGCCTAACCTTTCAAATAGTTTGAAAGCATAAAAAAAAAAAAAGTTAAAGGAATACCTACATATAGCATGTCTTCCTCAAACCTATGTATTGAGAAGCTTTGCTCTCCAAAGTGCTAAGAATACGGAGATGAGGCTGACAGAAAAGATTGGCTTGGGAATAAAAGAAAACTGAGTTCAGCCACTGATCTCTAGAACAGCCCAAACAATATCTGGAATGCAGGGTGCAGTGGCTGGCACTGGACATGTAGTCCTTGATTGTCAGAGGCACCTGTAGCAAACGGCTGGGCTCACAGGATTCACAGTGTCTTACAGATGCGTGGCTTGAGCCATTGCATCTCATCTCTGCATGATCGGAGAACTGCTGTACCTGATAGATTTCTCAGATGGTACTTATTCTCCATCCACAGTCACTGTCTGCACGTGTCATGAGAATGGTTATCATCACAGATCAAAGATTATGCCTCAAAAACACAGAGTGAGCGGGAAGAAAGGAAAAACTCTCAAATATGGATTGCATCAATTTCACATCAAGTGAATTTAGTAATAAAGAATGACAGATTTTGTAAGTATAAACAAAGACTTCTAGCAGAAGCAGGGAAGATACAATTAAGTTTTCTTTATTTCTTCATTCAAATGTTCTTGTTGCTTAAAGCAGGTAAGTCAATTATTATATTTAGTTATCTTTTTAAGACTCATTACATTTTATAGCAAAATTTGATATTTCGCCTAAGCCACTCCTTAGTATACTGGTAATACTACCTGCCAGTCTCTCATCTGATGAAAAAAAAAAGGTGTATTTTTAAATAATTTGCCCCCTAAGAAGGCACCAACAGAGTTGTGGGCTGGGCCAATGAAACATGGAAGATGCCAGAAAGCTGTCAGCTACAAAAGCATTTCTTTTTTCTTCAGAAGCAAATGGGTGTATGTGTGTGTGGAGTGTGTGTGTCAGCCTGGGTGACTCCAGCCTCACATAACTCACAAGCTGGTCATAGGTGGTTCCCACAGTCAGCTTGCATCACAGTCAGATAGGTAGTGGATTATGATGGTGCGGAGATTGGTGAGCAATCTGAACCCTAGCTGTGGACATGGTGAGCAGCAAGAGCTACTCACATGAATGCTGTGTGGGGAGTCAATCCCAGGTGTCTTTGGCTCTGTGACCCATTCCTGAGCAGCAACCTGCCTAGATCCCCTATTTTCCACCTCCCAGAGCTGCATCTTATATCCATAGCCACAACATCATCTTGGACTGTGGGTTTATATGGTCTGCATGGTGACAATACTTATTCTGGAGTTATAACTTCCTCTCAAGTTTCATTAAAAAAAGGAACATTTGTAATTTTAAAAGTGGGAATTTGGTTTCAATAATACAATGCCTATTGAAAAATTTCAAAATTAAACTGGTCCAGTCAGCACAGCATAAACATTTACAGCTATACTATGCAAAAGCCCTTTACACCAAAAATTGTTTTGACTTTGAACAATTTATCCAAAAAAGCAAAACAACAGGTAAATTTAACCCCCATAAAAAACAATACCCACATGAACATGTAGAATAAATACTCAGCTCACACAATGACTTCAAGGCTTTTTCCATATTCTGAAAAGAAACTTGAAAGTTCATAGAGGAGTAGAAAGAAGCACTGTTTACACATTTCCTTGGCAGTAGCATTATTAAACATTTATTCAATCCAGAAGTACTTTTAAAATACAGTTTACACCCCCCCTTGTTTATTTTTTTTAAATTCCTGCTTTAACTATTAAGAAAACCACAAAAGCAGCTGTTTCATTTCATTTAGTGGCACCTAGCATGGCTATTTTTTCTGGAGACACCAGAGTAACTTGTGGAAAAAAAAAAAACTTTAAAAAAGAATTTATTTCATTACAGAAATGCCACTGCCCAACTTAGATCTATTCAGACACCTCTCAGCTAACTGCTAGATTTGAAGCTAAAATGGCATGCTTTTTTAGGCAGCATGCCTAAGGTCTGTAACACACCAGTGGCCAAAGTCACACTTCAGTGCCAAAATGCCTGCCAAAAGCAGGTGTCACTCCTCTTTGGGAGCTGCTTGTGTGTCCTACCTTCAGTAGCCCCAGGTACAGCTCCACAAGGATTGCATTCAGCCCCTTAGCTTGGTTGGGCTTGTGGAAGTGAAGGACAGTTCAGCAATCATTTGCCTCAGGGACCAAGAAGCAGGCCAATAGCTCATCTTTGTGAAAGCTGGGAGCAGGGGATGGGGGAAGCCATATCCCCAGCAAGGTCATCACTACAACATACAGCATCAAGGACAGGAAACTCCTGGCTGCACACTCAGTTACCCTTATGGGAAAGGAAAAAGGCATCTAACCAGGAATGTGCCTTTCCTTGAGATTTCAGGTGAGCTCCTTACCTTCCAAGCAAGCTTGGGAACAAAGGCTCAGTCTCTTCTGTTTGCCCTAAAATGTTTCAGCGTTTTGGTGGATAACTTCTACCGTTGTGCCTTCCGGAGGGGGCTGGACAGAAGGAATTACAGGAATGCTAACATAAGCGAACAAGAGGAACCGGTTCCAGTCTGTACTTCCAGCCTATTGCAGCCCACCTCCAAGGAGTTAAAGCAGCCTTAACTAAACCTTGTGCTGCCTTCTGCCTGGAAAAACCTAAGTGATGACCTTGATCTTTTGCACTAAGACATCTGGAAAGGTTGGAACAAAAGTTTCACGTACATCATGAACTGCTTCACAGACCTTTGTGCACCAATACTGATTTTAACTACAAGCCAAAAATAGGACACAACACACAGACAGTACAGAAAAGTGAACTAACAACATATATCTGTTACAACAAGGCTAAGAAATAATTCATTTTCAAAGGACTGGTTACAAAGATGACAAAAGAAAACCCTAAAAGCACAACATATCAACATATAGCTAGAGTTGCTCTTAAAGAGATATTTTATAGTTTATAAATACAGCATCAAATCTCACTCACATAGTGTTTACTCTTTACCCCATTTTCTGTGTTTCTTGTGAGGTTTTAATGTTGACGTTAGCTCCAATTCTGCAACAGGACTCACATGCACAAACTTCTCATCCTGTGAGGTTCTTCCCACAAAGCCAGTAAGTATGCTCACAGGAGTTCCAAATTCACCCACCACCAAACCCAGCAAACTATTTCACATCTAGTTAACATACAGAATCCCACTGAGTCATATCCTTGTGCAAACAGCCACGCGACTCAGACTAAGGTGTAAGCACCTGTATAAAATAACAGCTTTATATTATGCCTATTGCAGTACAAGCCTCTCTCGTTACGACCTTTGAATTGTATTATTGCGGGAAGCAGTAAAAAGGAAAGGGTCCCACACAAAGGACACCCCAAACTGTGACCGGCCCTGGCCTGCCCATGCCCACCCAGGCACCCATCGCGGGGTACAGACGCTACCGATGGAGACAAACGCGGGCGGCGGGGGGTGAAACATCCCAGACCAGAGAACTGATTGCCCTGCCTTCAGACAAGGCACCTTTCCCCCGAAGGGCTGCACAACAGGTCGCTACAACGAGAAGCGCAGAGCGCTTGGTTGGACAGACACCTATCAATCTACACCCATCTATCTCCAAAGCGCTCTCTTGAGGAGCCCCGAAACCCCTCTCAGCAGCGAGTTTCCCACACCTCTCCCCCCGGAGAGGCCAGTTACTTTTACTCTCCCTCGCCAGGAGGGAGCCACAGCCGCACCGGGGGAAATCGCTGCCGGCCCCAAGGACAAGGAGCCGGAGCGAGACGCCGGACTCGGACAAGCCTAGGCCCCTCCGCACTCCCCGGTCCGGGCAGACCTCACGTACCTGGTGGTGGCGGCGGGGGCTCGCAGGCACCACAGGTGCTTCTCCCGACCGAGGCGAGGCAGGCGGACCCGGCAGCGCCGCCCCGGGGCCGGCCTCACCTGAGGACAGCCGGAGGAGGGGCGAGCCTGGGGGGCGAGCCTACGGGCCGAGGCGCGGCGGGCGCCTCCGGCCCTGGGGGCGGCTTTCGGGCTGCGCTGTGGCCGCCGTCGCTTCAGGCCTAGGGCGGAGCGGGCCGGTACCGGGCCCCGATGATCGAAGTGGGGGCGGACAGGGCTCCGCGGAGCAGTCGAAGCGGAGCTGTTGTCGGCGGCTCGGTGTTAGCGAGGCGGCGCGCTGGGGTCTCGGGCCGCCCCGCCGCACAGGTGAACCGGGTGGGGAGGGGCCCCTCCAGAGCACAATGACGCCGGAGGCCCCGCAAGGCCCCGGCCTTTCGTTTTCGTTTCCTGCTGGAGGTTAGCGGCAGGAGGAGAGAGGAGAGAAGAGAGAGAGACGGCTGTGGNTGCACCCACTCCTGTGGCCAGCTGAGGTGGGGTAGATGAAACCACGTTGGGGCAATTAATCGCTTTTTACAGCCTCTTGGTTGGTTGTAATTATACAGTTAGTTTTCAAGCGCCGCCACCTGACTACAGCGGGGAGCAATTAACACACTGACAGAAAGCGCTGGGGGGACGGACACCCGCCCTTTATGACTCATTCAAGTGAGGCAGGAGTGCGATAAGAGTGCGATGTGGCCTTGGCTGTACGGCACATGCGTGCTGCTGGTGGGCTCTGACCTGCAAGTGTCTGTGGCATTGCTCCACCATCCCAGGGAGTGAGCAGAGGGTCTGCCCGTGTCGCTTCCCAGGCTCTATCCCCGACGTTTATCCTTTCCACGCACCGTTTTTTACAAGCATGTGACACCACTAGCTCCTCTATGTCTACCCAAGCGTCCCCATGCAGTTAGGACAGGTCCAAAGAACCACCAGCATCTCGACAAAAGGCTGCAGGCTGCTCTCTTGTCCCACAGCTCCGCTGGCATTGCACCATTTTCGTTACACACCCTCAGAATCACGCGAGGAAATGCTCGCTGCCAGTAGAAAAGCGGGAAATAAAGCTGAGATAAATCAATACAGGTAAAATAAACCCAAAAGGGCAAAATTAGAGGCACAAGGACACCACCTCACCGAGTCACAAATTGCCTAATGCTTCCAATGGTCCAGGAAAATCCTGCCAGATTGGCCTTCCCAATCCCCTGCTGGTGGCTACTGTCAGAAAGGGCAGCTGGGGGATGTGGGGTCTGATCCGGTACAACTGCCTTTACATCTCTGGCTGCATGGCACGCCCCTCGCACTGCATTTTAGAAACAGGAAACAACTTGCTGTGGGCTCAGTCCTGCGTGATTTTGTCATGCAATACCTTTTTTTTCTCTGTTCATCTGAAGAGAAGCTTCCTCTTCACTCCGCTTTACTAGAATTAATAGGAATTTCTGCTAAGTGCACAACTTTGTATTCCTACTATTAAATTGCATGTCATTTCTCTTTCTCCTGTCCACAGACTCATCCAATTCTTTCCATAGGGTATTCCAACCCTTTTCTGTTGTTACAGCAAGTCTTGGGTTTAGGTCATCAGCAAATTTCATTAGCATGCTCATGTTTTTTGTGCCAAGGTCACTAATAAAATTTTAACTAAGATTAGTTCTGAGATGAGTCCCTGTGGAACTGCATTAGTAACCTCCTTCCATCTAGACTTTCCCTTTCAGCAAACACTATTGTCCTTACTTTTCATTTCTTACATTCATTCGCATCTCTCCATCTTAATTAATATTTTCTCGCATGGCATCCTCTCAAATGTTTTACTGAAGTCCAGATAGATTTGATCTACTGTATTTTCATTGTTTGAGAAAATGATTTATCAGACAAAGATACTGGCTTAGTCTGGTATGCTCTATCTTTGGTGAAGTCCTGCTGCATTTTAACTAGTTTTTCATACATACACCTCCACTTCTTTAATTAGTTTTTCCTTCAGCATTTGTTCTAAAGCTTCGTGTACTAATGAGGTCAGATAAAAGAGCCTGTAGTTGCTTGAATCAGTTCATTTTCTCATGAAGTAAAAGTTCCACCCAAAAGTCTCTAGAATTTTCAGCATCTTTCCTGGGATGCTGTGGCCACTAGATCTGACCTGAAATTAAGGCACAGTGTGCCTGTGATTGATGTTAGACTAACCCCTCAGGCTGAAAAAGCCAAATGTTGTATTTTTTTACTTCAAAGGCTGCCTCACAGGTATCTTCTGCAAAACCATGCATTCAGATTGCCTAGTTCCTGGATTTACTTACAGTCATGCCTTTGAGATTTTGTGTACTCAACATGAATGCTTTGGCATATACCTCTTTTCCACTTCAAATGCATTTCTTTCTGTTCATATCTTTATTGTACTAACATTTTGTCTGCAGCCCAAAAAGAACAGCTGAGGAAAACAGCTTCTGCTTTTCCTTTTATAAGTATGTCCAAGTCAATGGATTTAGAATAAATTTTACTATTTAGAACAAAATCATTTTGCTCTTGTCCAATTGCAGACGCCTCACAACTCAAAATGAGAAGTAGAAATTAAGCTCACAGGTAAATGAAGTGTTATGTTTGTCCTACAGAAGCTAGAGAGAGCCTAGTGTTAGTTTGCTTAAGTGATCTTTTGCCATGGGCTTTGCCACTTAATTAGCTCACAACTGATGAGAATCCAGGCTGCTTTCTTTCAGGTGGTGAAGACCATGGCAAGGTCCTCCCTGAGAATGACATGTAATTCCTCAGAGCAGTAGCATGAATGGGAGTGGAGGCAGGCAAGTTCAGTCTTTGGGCTGACCACTATACTTCCATATCCTTCACCTGGTATGAAACTCTGCCCTCCTGACTCTATAGGTCCTTTTGCAAGTCCAAATAAACTGATTATGTAGAAACAGCTTTACACAGATTCCAGCCTACAGCACTGAGCTCAGCTTGTAGAAAGAAGATATAAAGAAATTTTTAATAGAGGATCTTCCAGACACTGAGATCTGAGCAGCAAAATGTAAATCAGAGCAGTAAGACTGTAAGAACTGCAGGATCATCGCTGGAAGGGCTCAGCTGTTCATCATGTCCTGTTGGCAGAAGACCTGTGCAAGGTGTCTACCTCTTGTGGTACTTTA
Organism: Heliornis fulica; assembly: GCA_013399135.1. Taxonomy (NCBI): domain Eukaryota; kingdom Metazoa; phylum Chordata; class Aves; order Gruiformes; family Heliornithidae; genus Heliornis; species Heliornis fulica. The sequence goes on from VXBZ01001512.1 coordinate 16,931, forward strand.
ACTCTGCTGATAGATGATCAATATTCTGTAGGTAGGATATATAAATCTAAAGGATCTGTAGACTAGACTTTGGTCATAGAAAACAAGTTTTGCTGTTAAAATAATGGAATAACATCAGGCTGGAGATTTCTACTTGGTGAAATAACACCTCTGCTTTCTCTGAAGGTGCAGTAGGTTTGTATGGTGGGTCTCTAAGATAAGACTCAACACTGAGGCCAGCTGACCTCATGCAAACTGGAGGAAAGCACAACAGAAACAGCAAGGTTGTGGTTTTGTGTAAGGCTGTGATATCTCACCAAGCTAAGCTTAATAAGTCATGCAATCCTTTTTTTTTGTTCAAAATAAGAGAGTACTGTATAGGAGAGTGAACACAGTTTGTGTATATATTCTAGCCTTCCATTTCATATGAACAAGAACCAAATGCATGTTATTTTTCATCTCTAAATCTGTAATTTATATACAGGTTCACTTAAGGAACATAATTCTCTATTATTAAAATTTGCTTTAGAGAAACTTACAAATGAGAGCCCTCTAACACAAAATGACTTAATATGGGGGACTGTGTCTTTTTATTTCTGATGTATAATGGATCTGTTACCATGATGAATGCACCATAAATACAGAGATTCAGTGGAACCTCCAGTACTCTTTCACACATCTGTAATTTCTAAAATGGAAGTGCAGTACTACTGTATGGGTAATTAAGCAAAAACATTAATTTAAAAGGCAGGAAGAGATTCATGTTACATCACTTAGAATAAAAAAATAATATACATCAATAAAAAAAAAATTGCTTGGTTTCTGGTTTTATTTCTTTAATACTTTCCCCATTCAGGCAACTTCTCAGAGCCTTTCATTGCTGGAAAACAGAATCAAGCACCGAAGGAAGGAAAGCTGCAAATCAAAAGCAAGATTTAAGAGACTGAAGGGTTGTTTGAATTTTGTTTTTCCTCTCCATTTGCTTTCACACATGTTTATGAACTCACAGTTGGATTTCCTCAAACAGGAAATTCCATGGTAATTATCATTAGGGAGCTATGGTAATCACAGGCCCATGAATCTGCAGGCTCCTTTCAAAGTCATTCCCTTTTAAAGGAAATCAACGCTAATATGGGCCAAATCTTCATTTGCTGGGTTAGTGACGCTGAATTTAGCAGGAAAACAATTTACTTTGGCAAATCACCCACATTCTTGTTTCAAACTCAATCATTATGGGGCACAGAGTAACTCCAAGAGTAGCGTGATGTGACCCAGAAGTACTACTGAAGCACCGGTGTACAAATACATATGTCACTTTAGTAGATGATGTCTTCATCAATGGCATTGATGGTGAGGTTGAGTGCAGCCTCAGCAGTTTGCAGATGACACAAGCTGAGTGGTGCAGTTGACATGCCAGAAGGACAGAATGTCATCCAAAGACCTAGACAGGCTGGAGAAGTGGGCGCATGTGAAACTCACGAAGTTCAACAAGACCAAGTGCAAGGTCCTGCACCTGGGTCGGGGCAATCCTTTACAATAATACAGGCTAGGAGATGAAGTGATAGAGGGAAGCCCTGAAGAGAAGGACTGTGGGGTGCTGGTGGATGAGAAGCTTGACATGACAATGCATGCTTCCAGCCCAGAAGACCAACTATACCCTAGGCTGCATCAAAAGGAGCATGGCCAGCAGGTCAAGGGAGGTGATTCTGCCCCTCTGCTCTGCTCTTGTGAGATCCCACCTGGAGTATTGTGTACAGTTCCCCAACATAGGAAGGACATGGAAATGTTGGAATGGGTCCAGAGGAGGCCCACGGAGATGACTGGCTAGAGCATATCTCCTAGGAAGACAGGCTGAGAGAGTTGGGCTTGTTCGGGCTAGAGAAAAGAAGGCTCCAGGGAGATCTTATAGTGGCCTTCCCATACTTGAAGGAGCCCACAAGAAAGCTGGGGAGGGACTTTTTAGAAAGGCATGTAGTGACAGGACGAGGGGAAATGGTTTTAAATTGGAATGGGGTAGAATTAGATTAGATGTTAGGAAGAAATTCTTCTCTGTGAGGGTGGTGAGGCCCTGGCACAGGTTGCCCAGGGAAGTGGTGGCTGCCCTCTCCCTGGAAGTGTTCAAGGCCGGGTTGGATGTGGCATTGAGCAGCCTGGTCTGGTGGCAGTTTTCCCTGCCCTTGGCAGGGTGGTTGGAACTAGATGATCTTTAAGGTCCCTTACAGCCCAAATCATTCTGTGATTCTATGATTCTATGTAAACAAAAAGCAAAGTAAGTGTGACTGTTTATTCCTGGAGGGCAGAGAAAAGCAAGGCTCAGTGGAGGATGGTTACAGGTACCAATTTTTTTGAGAAATACCTTCCACAACCACAGAGTTGAGAATGAAGCCTGTTGGCCCCAAGCAGCGGTTCACCCAAATGAGGCCCTAACTCTCCATGAGTACCAGACATATCAAAACAGCCACACACTTTCTAGAAGGAAGGCAATGCAAAATCAGTTCCTCCTGAAGATAATAATGGAATAAAAAAAAATCTGGTCTTATCCTAAGAGTGAAATTTAAATCCCACTCTAATTTTTTTGACTGATGAACAATCTCAAAATCAAGTTCTTGTCACCATTTTCCTCAGCCCTTGTGCAGAAATCTGGTCGTGAATGTTCTACTTCATCTTTAACACCTACCTGAATTACATGTAAGGCGATGACTTAATCTTTGCTTTCTGACATGAGTTCATGAATCAGAATTTGCTCCCAGGTTATGGACTGAGAAGTACCATCTTGTTTCATGTCATGAAGTGCTCTGAAGCTTTGCATCAGTTCACATCAAGAGCTCCCTCCCCAAAAGCAGAACTTAGAAGTGCAATTGTGAGCACAGTTTCTGTATAAAAGGACATTATTATAATCAAAACAGAATTTAAATCAGAGTTCTTCCCATGCAAATAAATCCAAGAACTGCAGAATCAGCACATATGGCAGTAGATTTTCATTAATTGGTTAAAAGCTCTAATAACATGGATGCCTACACATTAAAGTCGTGCTAGCAGAGCTCAATCACCATATGGAACCAGCCCAATACGATAATGGGCAGCAGAGCAAGACAATCCTATTCATATTCCACATGGCTTCTTTTGACTTCTCTCTGCTAAGCTGAAACTCTTCTGTACACTACTATGGAGTTTTATTATTGTGTTTTCCTTTTCAAAACTGATGTATGCAATTAGAAATGAAAATGTACTTGCAGAGACCCCAAAAAATAGAAGGTATGGAAAGAGAACTTAAAGTGATTTTTTTAACAAGATTTTTTTTCAATATCACTGTCGTGCTTTCTTGAATCCTACTTAATTGTTTTCTCTTTGATGAAGATAGTTAAGCTAAATCTTACTCCACTACCAGGAGAGCCCCTTCTACACTAATGAAACAGGTCCTTTTGTTACAGCACAACTATTGCAATATTGAACCATGTGAGAGAAACACAAAGGCTGCTGGCAGCAAATACAAGCAAAGGTATCAGTTTACACATTCCTTTATCTTCACCGTTCCAAGAGTATGGTGCAACGTAGATTATTTTCCTCTCTAGCAAGACAAAAGGACATACATTCTTAACCTGCAGTGAAAGGGATGGAAACACATAGATACTTTGGAGAATTCACTTGGGAGAAACAAATCACTGTTGTGAACATCCTGATGCTTTTTCTGCTTTCAGCCTGAACCTATATGTCTTTTGGAGCTAATAATTAACAGATTGGACTTTTTTTCAGACAGATGTGCTAAGTACACCTTTTGAAAACCAGAGGTCCTTGCAGAGTGAATTGCTTGTGCAACATAAGTGCTCTTTAAAGTCACACGGGGGTACAATCAAAGCACAGTGGCTTTCAGGTCCATGACTCAGTGAGAAGGGGGAAGAGATGAGGAGAAAGCAGAAAGAAGGACTTTCCATCACATAGCATTTTTTTTTTTAATAGCTGATTCAGAACTGTAATTTTAACATTAAGTTCCTTCTAGTAACCACCACTCACAGAGCCTTGTGCTTCTGTATATCACAATATGTAACTACAGGTTGGGATGCTCCACTGATACAAGGTCCAGCCTCAAACCACTTCCTCACCTTCTCTGGCATACCCCAAACTCTTATTAAGCAGTCAGTGTTCAAGTCTGAACTATTTCAAAATGGGGTGTGGGGAGCATGGTAATGCCTTTTACTTCCTAAATTAAGAAAGTGATTTAAGCTCTAATACCTGTTTAAACTTGGAGCTTTCAGTCAGAAATCAAGAGGGCCCAGAGCCTGGCTGTTAAACCACATTTTTATGTACTATCAAACTCAGACACACATCTCATGGTTGGTATAAGTGCTATTGCCCTCTATTTGTGTCATTCCAACTGGGGTATTAGTTACATTTTAGCTGAATCAAAGCCAGTTTGATATCTGGGAAAGAGTGGGAAAGAGTAAGTGAAAATGGGGCAGCTGCTGTTTGGGAATCCACTACGTAACAAGCAAATGGGCTTTCCATCCTCTTACTGCTGAAAAATGAAGTAGGACAACAACATGTCTGGCAGTGAGTATGGCCTGCAGTGCCGAATGAAGGAGACATCGCGTCCACACAACTACCACCACTAATACGGTTTCCCCATAAATAATTACCTGCTTGAACAATTAACATTAATGCCCTGCAGGGAATTCATTGTGACTCAGATCTGGTGCCTCTGCCGTGGTCAAGTCCAAAGAAGGTGGTGCTGTTTGTTTCCTCAGTGATGTTGCAAACCTGAAGTGTGCACCTGCAAAGGATCACCTCAAGAAAACTGGCCTACCCTCTGAAACTCACACCGCTCGGCTCTCCCTTCGCTCCCGTCGGTGATCATCTGCTGAACAAAAGGCAGCAGAGGACGTGCACACTTCATTTCCCTAACCAGATTTATAAACCACAGCAGCACCCTGGCAGGTGCTGAGGTTTGAAGTCTCCCACTTGCCTATTTTTTTTTTTTCCTTGAGCAAAGGCAGCTGGTGAACTACAGCGATTGGAAACTTTTAAAGAAAGGGTTTAATCCACCATATGAAATTCATAGAAGCATTAAGTCATTATTCAAATGAAAAGCTGCTTTTACCCATTAACATATTTTTGTCAACAGCAAAAAAAGCAAGATGCTGATATGAAGGGAGATATGCACATTCTTATTTATATGGTAATTGAATGGTCAGGGGCTTTGCCTGTTATTTCCCTAAGACGTGGTATGCGTCAATTAAAACTATGTTGCGCTGCTCTTGTAATGGAACCTGGCACCATTAAGAAACCCTTTCTTCTTCCCAAGATCTGATGGGGAAAGAGGCATTGAAAGTCAACCAATTTATGCAGCCTCCTTCAGAAAGTGATTGCTGGCTTTTGCCTTTCTACAGACAAAGCAAAATTAATAATTCTTCTCTGTAACAAGTGACAAGAGAATTATTTCTGTCTATCAAACCCATCCTAAATAGGAGCAGGAATATTGCTTCCCCTCCCATAAATTTGCATATTTAGAGTGTTCTTAGTAAAATCTGGCACGTCATAATTCAATGGCTCATACTCTTTGTCAATCAGGCTTCTTTCAAGAGTGAAAATATTTTTAAAAGCCAGTGTACAACCGCATTTCTCTTTTGTCCAAGCAGCACATGCTGCAAATCATGGTGCAAAAACTTTTGCTTCATTTAGATGGGCAGAGTTCCACCGACAATGACGGTGCTGTGGTTGGGCTGAGCTGGGTCCAAGAAGTCCAGCAAGCTCCTTTGCAAACACATCCTACCAGAGGTAATTGTCAGTACTGAAGAAGCATCCTGGGAAAATAACTCCTGCTTTGTACAAGTACTGTTTTAATACCCTGGGTTTGTTACTCAAGCTGGAGCTGCTGCTTAGCATTCAAGCCAAGGGAGCCATTCGTCACTCTTTTATGCCTACCTGTCTCTCAATTTATGCAAATTCCCCAAGGCCTCACCAAAAGGAAACCAAAAAGACAAATTGCTATCCAGGGGCGTGGGGACTATTAGCATTGTTTGCTGAACATGCTTACGCATATGGCGTGTCGTTATGGAGAGGGTGGCCAAAAACTGGAACAGGCTTCCTGAGGAGGTGGTTGATTCCCCAAGCCTGTGTTGATGAGCCATGTGGACAGTGCCCTTGACAACACACTTTAACTTTTGGTCAGCCCTGGAGTGGTTGGGCAGTTGGACTAGATGGTTGTTGTAGGTCCCTTCCAGCTGAAATACTCTGTTCTGTTCTATTCTGGTATTGTCTCTCTACACATTCAAGAACCTTATTAGTAGTCACATGTACCAAAAGGAAAAAAATGTAGATTTAAGCTAGGTGAATTAAATAAAAATTAACAACTAGGAAAAAATGTTGCACAGAATTGTACTGGGATTCAAAATCTCCCTAATTTCAGAACTGCAAAAGTTTATAATATATAAATTTAAAAAACATAAATCATTGAAAGCCAAATGAGCCAAATGTCTTGAAAACATTAATTCCAAGTTGCACACTGCAGCAGATATATTGCACTTTCTAATACCACGTTTTTTTATGAAAAAGAATTATATGAAAAATATTTTATTTCATCCATTTAATCAAAATCTAAAGATATCACTGTGTAAAAAAGAAACAAACAAACAACAAAAACACCAAACCAAAGAGTAAGGAAAACCCAACTGCAGGATTCAATAAATAAATTAAAAAAAAAACAAACCTGCAATTTTTTTACTGAAATAATAATATTTTTTGATCAGGAAAACCAACAAATGCTAGCTGAGGAGGTGCAAGGCTGCCTCCCCTTCTTTCCCCGAGGGAAATGTGTTTGCTGTATACCCCTATCAAACAGGTAGAGGCCGTATGCAAAGCCCGTGTCGGGGCTTAGAGCAGGGATGGATGCCAGAGCTGTTGTGCTGGAAATAAACCGGCTGACGGCTAATGCTCATCCGCGTCAGCAGGAGGGCTGAGGCGGCAGGAGGAATATAGCTACAGAGATCCTGGGCACCCACTGAAGTTTTCTAGGGGTGAAAATAATTTTTTATAACCAAAGAGCTAACAGAGAGGAAGGGGCTTCTTGACCAGAAAAACGATTGCAGCTACAAAGTGGGGAGAGGGGGTGTTACATTTCATTCATAGGAAGGTTTGAGAAATCAGTGGCAAATGGCAGGGAGTCAAAGACAAGATAGTGCCCTAAAATAACTGAACATTGGGAACAAGGAGTTTATTTTTTTCATGTACTTTTGCATTTTTTTCATGCCTATTTTCACTCCAAGTCCTTTGCTTGCACTCCCAGAAACCTGCCAAGACAGAAGAAAATAAAACCAACCTCATTTTACCACCTCACCCCCCTACAGAGGCCGTGGGTTTTGTCCCTTCTGTTTTTATCCCAGGCTTTCCTAATGGCTTATTTCTCCCATCCATCATGCGTGCCGTTCTGCCTGCCTCTTGTTCGTTTATACGTCTCATTGCGCTGCACACCGTCCAGGATGCAGAGGCTGCCAGGGTGACGATGCATATTTCAAGGGTGACAAAAGAAGCCATTAATTTAAATAACACACCAAAGCTTGGGCTGAATATTTCCAAACATATCAGTGCTTGACAGATAATAATTCTCCTTGACAGTCTCAGAGTTAGGTTGTACCAAGTGAAGATTATTCAGAATAGGCTGTAAATGCAAACTGAGTTGCGTTGGAGAAATCAGCAAAGTCGAGGCAGCTTGATAACGTGTTCTTTTGGGGCTCCTGTACTTATAAGACCCTGTGGATCAATTTTGGGAAGCCCTGGTCCCATTATAAATTCCTCAAACAATATTCTGCTCCTGGTTGTTAACATGCTGAGTGTAGCAAGGAATCAGTTTACAGAAGTCCCTGTAGAGAAGGCAATGCTATTACAAGCATCTGTTGTCTTTTCAGAAGCATTACACTGCCTTTTCTCTTCAGGGTTATTACTGTGAACAACAACTGCACATCAAAAAGCCAAAAGGCATTGGAAATAAAGCATGAACAATTAAAAGGAAGGTGCATAGTGCTTAGAAATTCTTCAAAAGTCTCTGTACTTACAAAAAAAAAACTTGATTCAGTAAGTCCCAGAGCTGCAAGGGAAGTTTTATGTATTCTTTAGGTGGTATTACTCAACCCCTGGGCTATAGCCTTTTATTTCTTTATGTGCAGTGGAGGAACTTGAGCCTTGGGCTTCTTTGTGCTAGAATCTTCACAAACACAGAACAGAAGGGAACCAGCCTCATCCACCCCCAAACTTACAAACTAAAAAACATGCAAAAATCAAGCAACAAGGCAGGGGCAGCAATGAGTTAGGCTGTTTTGCTAGAAGGGCTTCCAGAGAGCGTAAGCCAAGTACTCTCTTTTATCTCGTGCTACTAAAAATCTAACACAATTATGATCAGGTAACTTAAAAAAACCCCTCTTTTTGGCTCAAGTGAAGGCTGATCTGTGTGTCATATTAATATTCCTTCGCTTTTACGTGCACCTGAAATTTAGCATCT
>VXBZ01001512.1:25457-138445 GCA_013399135.1 Heliornis fulica
TTTTTGAGGTTGATTCTAGCAGTAAAGGTAGATGGAGTTTCAGTGATAGCAGATAACAACAAATAGCTTTCCTGGTAGTTGAATACTATGTGTGATGAAGGTCTTTGTACAGAAGAAAAGGAATTTTGCAAATCTGCTTACTGTGATTAGCAGCAGTTTTAGAACACCTTATACAGTGCTGTTAGAAGCTGTAAGCTAGACAAATTCCTTGGTACCCAGGCAAAAAAGGCCAAAACAAAAAGTAAGACTCCAAACTCGTGCAAACAAACCTTTCACTTTGCACTACAACCTCTAGGCCTGTACAGATAATCAAACATTGATGAATTTTGATTAGATTTTAATGCTAGATTTTCCTAGTATGCCTCATTATTTTTCCATTGGCTACTTTTGATCCATCTTTCCAAAACAAGAGAGTAATTGTTGGGCTCAGTGCATACTTTGTACATTTCTCTGTAAGTCCATCAATCAGTATCTATTGTGTCTGTTGCCAATTGGATATTAACATGCTAAACAATATATACACATTAAGTCCTCTGCCTGGGAAAGTCATTAAATCCAAGATGATCAAAAATCTCCTGACTTACAAGTCATTCTGCAGCAGCTACTGCCCAGGAGCTTTATCAATAGAAGAGAATTGATACATTGGTTATCTTGCCATCTCAGATTGCCAAAGAGCCAGTGCCATGTGTGCTTCCACACAGAGCTGCTGAAACCTTTACAGAAGTAATTGGTAGCTCGCCAGTTGAAAGCTTAGGTCAAAATCAATGGCGCTGACGGCTTTCTAGGAATTGCTGCTGTCCATTGCTGTAAATTATGATCGGTCACCTTGAGAAAAGCACTGAAAGTTGAAGAACAGACCAAAAGCCTATTTAAGGAGCTCATCATCAATTATATTTAGACAAAAGTCCCTGTACAGAGTTCACCCATCTTTCAAGGAATTTAAGTAACTATGACCAGGAAGGTGTCTGTAATTATTGAAAGCCGAAGTGCATTCATCCATCATGTGTTACATAGTTTCTAGCAAGATATCCAGTTTGTCCTATTCATTTATGTTAACATTTGATCTCGCATTAATGCTTTAAATGAACAAGGCTCTATGTCTCTGAATCATCTTTTTCATGTTTAAGATGAAATGTGATTCGCTGAGTTCATATCTCATAGAAGAGGGCAAACAGGGCTAGAAATGAACATCTGGCAAGAGAAAATGCCACTATCATTTTTGTATTATCAATTTAATTTTGTGTTAATATTTTTGTCCAAACAAGGGCATAGTTGAAGTGACTTGTCCTGGGATGTAAAACATTAATGTTTTACATAATGTAAAACATAAATATCCAGGGATATTTATTTTGCAAATTGACTTTTAAAAATAGGAAAGTGAGTAGCATGAAAGGTAGCATTATTCTGAAACCTCTTTAAGCAGAGAAAATTTCTTTGCTGGAACTCATGCTGTACCATTACCATGATAAAAAAATTAGAGGAGGCTTTTTGATGATGTTGCAAACATCTCTGGCAGATGTAAGATGTCGTATGAAGTACCGTTAAAATTTTGGACCAGGTTTCCCAGAGAAGCTGTGGCTGCCCCCTCCCTGGCAGTGTTCAAGGCCAGGTTGGATGGGGCTTTGGGCAACCTGGTCTAGTGGACGGGTGTCCCTGCCCATGGCAGGGGCGTTGGCGCTGGCTAATCTTTGAGGTTCCTTCCAATCCAAATGATTCTAGATAGAATGATTCTTAATCATTGGAGACTGTTGGTTGCCCTCATGTCAAGTAAAGTAAGCCAAATTTACACCAATTAGTGTTAACAATAACATCCTCATCGGGCATAAAGTTTTAAACGAATGGTCTTATTCAACGTATTTGTCGATGATCTGAATGAGAAATTTGCTGATGACAAACTGGGAGAAGTGGCCAACACAGAAGAAGGCTGCACTGCCATCCAGCAAGATCTGGTCAGACTAGAGAATGGGGTGAGAAAGACTTGGGAGTCCTGGTGGACAGCAAGCTCTCCATGAGCCAGCAGTGTGTCCTTATGGCCAAGGCCAATGGCACCTGGGGTGCATGAAGAACATGGCCAGCAGGTTGAAGGGAGTTCTCCTCCCTCTCTACTCTGCCCAGGTAAGGCTACATCTGGAGTACTGTATCTATTCCGGGCCCCGAAGTTCAGGAACTACAGGGAACTGCTGAAGAGAGCCCACCAGAGGGCAACAAAGGTGATGAGTGCACTGAGAGACTTAGAGAGCTTGGTCTCTTTAGCCTGAAGAAGACTGAGAGAAGATCTCATCAGTGCTTAAAAATTCCTAAAAGATGGATGTCCAGAGCATGGGACTAGACTCTTTTTCAACGGTACTCAGTGACAGGACAAGGGGCAAACTGGAACACAAGAAGTTGCATCTAAACATGAGAAAAACCTTTTTCACCGTGAGGGTGACGGAGCAGTGGGACAGGCTGCCCAGAGAGGCTGTGGAGTCTCCTTCTCTGGAGACACTCAAAACCCACCTGGATGTGCTCCTGTACAGCCTGCTGTGGGTGATCCTGCTTTGGCAGTGGGATTGGACTGGATAGTCTGGAGAGGATCTGTTAGGATGGCAGTGCCTAACAAGACTTCAGGGACAGATCCTTGCTTTGCAAAGTACTCAGCAGAACATGTCTATAACTCGGTGGACTACACAGACAAGGTGATGGCACACACTGCCAGATGGAGAGAGGTGGCATCCCTCATACCATACTTACCTCATTTCTTTTAGAGATGCTGCATTAGACAGAAATTGAGGGACTGGGAAATAGTAAGAAATAGTAATGCTGCGGAAATCTCACCTCAAAGCTGTAGTAACATCCTCTGAAAGCAAGTACCCTGGTATCATCCAGACCACATTTCATTTTAGCATGTGGCTGGTGGCCTCAGGGCTGCAAGGGAGAAAGCATCGCTCAAAATTAAATAGCCTTCACTGGTGGGGGATGGCTCAGCATCTCTCTGTACTGAGCTCAGTTCTGCTTTATACCAAACAAAGCCAGATGAAAGTAGAAGTCCAACAGATCTTGGCCTCTGGGGTAATCAAATAAAACAGACTACATGCAGCTTGAGCTACAATGGGGTCAGTAAAAACCAAAGTATCAATCAGCTGTTAAGGTAATATATGAGGAAGCATACTTGCAAACTCAATTAGGAAGCTAATGCATGCGTTTCCAGGAATGGGAATTAAAGGTTTACTGAGTAGTCCTGAACTTCCAGGTAAGCCCTGGAATTCAACCAGATCTCAAGTTTTTAACTACATCTCCCATGAAACCTTATAGCATTAATAAAAATTAAAGGTGCAACGTGAACTGTACTGCACCTTACATCTCAAGATCTAAAATTCTGATAGTTTTTTTTTATGCCTCAGAAATGCTGTTTTCTTAGTGTCATTATTATCTATTTCAGAATCAAACCCTGTATATTAATTGAAGATTCTTTCTGTCTGCCCATATGACATTATCAAGTTACGTCTGGTCTGAGACTATTTCAACATACAAAATTTTGCTTTGGCATTTTGAGACAGATTTTTATCTCTGATCTTATCTCTGACTGGGGCAAGATCCACTGAGTGAATGCAAAGTTGTTACACTGGGCTGCCACCCAAGAGCATGCGGTGAGCATCGCCGTGACTGCAAATGTTGCTCTAAGTCTGAGGTACAAATTTAAAAACAGGGCACAGCTCTGCCCACATCAGGTGTCAAAGCAGCAAACTGGAAACCCAGAATCTGACACNCAGCTATTTGCTTTGAGAAGAGCAAAAAGAAATCTGCTGCTCTCAGCACCACAGCTCATTGAATTTCCTCTCACGCACATGCATCCGCATGCCCTGACCTGACAAAGCAGAATTAACACTGTGTATTTATTAATCAAAAAGATAAGGACAATTGACCCGATCTCGTTGCTTAAATACGCCGTAATGTTTCGATGTCTATAAATCTCGTAAAACAAAGCTGAAAAAATTAACAGCCCTGAATGCAGCTATTTACACTGAGGCTAAAAAGAGCTCAGCTGGTATTTCCTGACTACAAGGTCACAGGCTTTGGAGGATGGAAAAACCTCCCAGGAGTAGGAAGGATGCACCACTTAGTTGCAAGAGAAGAATATACAGAAATCACTCCCTAGTCGAAACAACCCCCCACATTTAAATTAAGCTATTAATAAACTACCTAGTTTATAAAAATGTAAATAAGATTTTTCTGCCTTAATTTTCTTTACTTTTTTTTTTTGAGCCCACCTCAGGCTTGGGCCTTTAACTTATCTCACTTAAACGATATCTACCAAGGTGTATGGTTTTAAACAGACCCAGTCAAACCTGTGCAAAGGGCTGTTTTGCTTCAGATCAGGTTTATTTTTGTTCAGGTGATAGAAGTAAGAGACAGTTTTGCACAGCTTGCCTTGGCTGTCATAGACTAAAATTACCAAGTACAACCAAAATCAGAATTCTGAGTGCCAGAAAAGAGTGTGGGCTTTGAACTGGTAAAATTGTCTTCTGGTCTACAAGACCAGAAGGTAGTAAGAAAATAGCTGGATCTGTGTTATTTATGTAGCAAATTTTTATGCCCAAGATACCGTATAAATAACAGCACACAGAGAAAAACAACCTGTAGAAAGGCTGTTCAGAAACTGATAAGGAATTACAAACATGATTGTCTCTCGAAGGTAAAGAAACCTGCACTAACAAATCCAGGCAGTTCCTTCTGCCATTGTCACCGGTGCTCCAGCCTCTTTGAGATGCCCTTAGTGCTCCTCACTGCTTTGGGAAATAGGCATTTTCTTCATTTACCAGGAGTAAAGTCTTAGGCTCCTTGGAGAAGCCCCACAGTAATGCAACTACAGAAGAAGAACATTTATGACCTTATCAAAATACATCATTTAGGCCAAAGAAGTCGCACATCAGTCAAACATATGCCTTTAACCTTTAAAAAATTAGTCTTCCAACACAGAAAAATGAAGTTGGCAACATTGCCTTTGTTATAACCCAAACTAGCGTGGCTGCCCTAGGTGTTGCAAAGATGCTTTCAGGTTGCCCAGCTATTTTCTGGGTCAAACAAAATAAAATATCAAAGTTGTAAAGAGAATCTTTACTACTTGTCTATTTTGAGAGTTTCCCTGCTTTGCAGTTTACGTCCACTGTTCTGTAGCAGTTAGCTGGTGTAGGCCAATATTGCAGAGTATGTATTTATCTTTGTGCTTCTCGCAAGTTGAACACAGATATTTTATCACATCCATTTCAAATTAGAGGGTTTACCCATTTCCTTTCAGGAGACAGATTACCAAGGGCAAGATTGCCCAACAAAGTTCTGAACAACATTGCTGCTACACTAAAAGGGGAATTTTATTTATTTTATTTTTTTCTTTTTTAAAGTTGAAGTGAGAAAAGTATAACTAGAGATGGAAGATGAAAGCACCTTTCCTGCTTTGGTGATGAAAGAGAGATACAGCTTAAGAAGTTTTCTGGAGAGGAAGAAGCATATTAGAAGAGATAAATATTTCTTTATAAAAAACCCCCCAAACTAAAAACCCCAAACCCACAACCCAAAACATTGCTTTGCTTCAATGTAGATATCAAAAGCAGGCCTGCCATTTAGAAAATACCTGGAATGAGTCCACACAGGCAGAGAACACTGAAACCTCACCCTTCGAGCAGGTTTTTGTGTGCTCATGTTGGTACTGGTGTGTTATTAGTGCTGCTTTTGTGGAATTACTTAATGGTGTAAAAAATGACAAAAAAAGACAAACTTTTCCAAATTTTATCCCTGGCCTGGGCTACTTTGTGCAAACATCAAAGATTGGGATTTTCTTCTTCTGCACAGCAGCCATTTAAATCTTGCTGGTTGCAGGAGAATCAACACAGGATGAAAGCCAAATCTTTTGGAACCTTCCACCATTATATGCCCTAGTTCATGACCAAGGAAATGCATAAAATATTCTTTGTTCTCATAGATAAAATACTGTCCATTTGTCATGTCAAGATCTTAATACTGTAGTTTGTCAGAACTTTGTGAAAACTCCTGACAGATTAATGTGTCAATTTACTTTTTATTCTTAATAGAGCTACACAGCCCAGCACCAGTGAAATTTATGCTTTGTCTCCCTTTCTGCCTGCGCTTTCCCAAAGGCTAACCTTAGCCCACAAGCACCATGCTTTCAGTACTTCTGATGATTCATCTGACCATCTGGAGGAGCCTAGAGCACTGGATAGAAAGCTCCATCACCTAATAAATCAATTGTTTCCACACATGATAGTCACATGTCTCACCTCTGGAAGTCAGGCCAGCCATAGTCCATGAGCCAAAGTTCTCAGATGCTATGTAACTAATCAATACTAAGATATCAGCTGGAAATTAAAACACATTTGATATAATCTGGTTTGGTATCAATCCAGTTCTAGAGGGCTGAAATCCATACCAGAACCACCACAACCAAGAGCAGCTGGAGCCACCCCAGGAGGGTGACCAAAGGAAGAGCAGGCCTCTTGCCAGTGAAAATGCAATTGCTGATCTACTCTTCTCTGGATTTTTTTAGTTTACTTCTTCCTCTTAAAGGAAAGGATTCATACTGAGAAACCAAATCAAACCACCCCACAACAACAAACAACCCCAAATGCTCCAAGTGATGAATTGTCAGTGAGTTCTTTACAGTTGTTATGGGATACATAATACTGGTACAAAATAATTCCTGCTTGTCATTGTCAAAAGCTACTACACCACTTTTTATGGTGTCTTCTAAAAATTCAAAAGAAGTCTGCACACAAGAGATGGCCTTAGAGAAGTCTAATCCCAAAACATGCTACTTTGCTGCCAAGCATTTTAAAGGGCAGGACAAAGGGCTGCGTGGCACACAACAGGAGAGAATCCCAAAGGGAATCAACTTCAATAACATCTCTCCCTCCCTTCAGCCTGTCTGCAACACCACCCCTTCTTGACAGTGCTATTTTATCTTTACAGAGCACCTTCTATTTCGCAGAGCTGAGTGCCCAGAGCACCAGCCAGTTCAGTGTGCAGGGCACCAGGCATCACCATTTAACAGCTAGCAGTGCCCACGGCTCCGTAGCTGGAGCCAGTGAAGCAGCACAGGGCCGCGTGGCAGCATGCATCTCAAGGCCATACCTGCGCCATGACACACTGCGGCCCTTTGCTGTTGTCCCAAAAGCAGGGTGGTGTCCCAGTGTGCGCTACGGCAACATGCACGCAGAGCAGAGCTTTGATCTGCTCCATGTCTGTGCAGAAATGGGTGCTGGGTGGTGACTCCATGAAGCCAGCACGCTATGCACAGAATTTGCGGCCTACTTGTCTTGTTACAGGATTAGACAAACCCACCTAAGTTTACACTGATTAATTAGTAATTACCGCATCATCTACTACTGGTCAAGCATATTCAAATTAGCACGCTCCTTGAAGGTGTGGGGGGGTCATTTGCATAGTTCTTTAATTGTGTGGGTGGTCACACTATCGGGCTTTACCTTTCCCCCAGTTTTTGCTGACTTCAGGCCTCTCTGGCAATGCCCCAGCTCTGGCACTTGGTGGAGAGGGATGTTTCTTCCTTATCAGCCTTTCAGCTCTTCTTCCAGGTCACCTTTTTAGCAAAGCACTCTCCTTATCAGCCCTTTGGTCCTTCCTCAAAAGTAGAGTTGTTGGCAAAGCAAGTTAGTACATTTAACCCTAAACTGAACAGTGATGAGCACTATCCCTAACACATTTCTGTCCCTCAGAAGTGGAAAGTTCTACTTTAGAGATACCATTGCCACCCTTTACTGATGCAGCCAGAGCCTGAGAACAAAGGGGAACCTCTCCAGTGAACATGGCACGCACAGAAGCGTGAGATTACTCTTCCAAGAGTAGCTTGAGACAGAAGTCCCAAATGGGTAATGGTTCTTTGCTTAATGGGGGAGCTGTTGAATGCCATACCCTCTCCATTTTGAAGCATCAGGTGGTGTTTCCACCACCTAAGCTTCTGGTGAAACCCTAATCATTTTAGTACTGGTGGGAGGGGGAAAAATCCAAAAAGTTAAAAGAGCATGAAGGGCAATTACAATTCATTAGAAAGCTTGAAAGAGGGGGAAGAAACACAAAAAAAAAAGTCATTGCAGGAAAGGGAAGAAGAGGATGGGGCTGAAAAAGCTCTGAGCAGAAACAAACTACTTGCAGTAGCCTTCACACACAGGCATACTCTGCCCTGAATCATCTCAGATTGGAAACAAGAAGCTAAAAGGAAGAAGTGATAAAAAGGAGAACAATGGAAGGAAAAAAAGTAAAATTATCTCAGAGGTTGACTACTGTGTAAGTCTTTTGTCCCAAAAGTGATTTCAGTTTCGGTCTTCACACAGCTTTTTAGGAAAGTCTCTCTATGGCTCATTTGGGATGTGTAGCTTTATGGAGGGGTGCCAAGAAGACATGACGGCTTTCAAGGATATCCTGCTACTGCTCAAGGACATCACACACAGATGACTACAGAGAGGACAGCAGTGGAAGCAGAATTTAGGATGAAGTAGATGAGTGTGGCCTCTACAACTACTGTCAACCACTTGGCACAGAGTGCAGCATTTTGACACCATAGCAGTACTTGCTGGAGTTGTCTCCAAGCTTCTTAGCCACTAAATCACTTTGTGAAGAACTTTGTGTCGTCTGTCCTTCAGATGGGTAGGTCTGCATGTGAAGCCACCCCATTCACTTCAGAAGGACCTAACTATATCAGGCCTTTGTGGACAGATAGTCCAAAAATGGCCCTGAATTTGCCCCTCTCCAATTAAAATTCTTGTGCTTGATTTACGCTTTATTATTTATTTTCCATATACAGCAGAAATGCGACTGTCTACAATTACTACTGGTTTAGGTTAGTTTTTTGTTTTTAAAGTCTTCCCTGGCTTCTTTCAAATTATCTTAGCGGCATCATTTTTATCCTACGTTAGAAGTACTTGATGTAAAGCTTCCAGTTAAGGGTGGATAAACTCTAGGCAGCAGAATCAGTGCTGACCTCGAGTAATGCCGACAGCTTGACCAATTCACTTGAAAAGCAAGTGATCTGAACAGGATAGCTTTGAGAGAGAAAGCACACTACTTCAGGGGTGAGAAATAGCTTGCAGGCTTGAGGGCATTCCTACCAGACAAATGCATCTGCAGAGCCTCATTTTCAGCTGAGGCACAATCAGTCACCTTGTCTGGTTTTTTGTTGAGGAGCTGCTGGGAGAGTCTCTGTGCTTTTACATGACAGGGATATTGCCAGAATCAGACCTTTTCCAGGCCTTTCTTGCAGGTTAAGCTTTCTGTGGTGGAACAACAAGGGGAAAGAGGGCAGTATGTACCCAACACAGTTGTGGTGGTCCTAGTGGTATCTCCACCCAGTTAGAGATGCAGGATCTGCCTTCTAAGTTAGGTTGTGGCTCTGAGTTGTACCTTCTCTGCCAAACCATTTATGGAGACTAAGCTTCCAACACCTGTGCTTTTGAGATACTGTATGAGCTCCTGCCCCACCATAAGTCCGCTTTAAAAAAGCCAAACAAAAATAATATCATAAAAAATAATCAAAAGCCAAATATCATAGTAAAGGGGGTTTACTATGTCTAAGTAGGGTGTAACCAATATGAGTAGAAGAGTAGATTCTTACCTCAACTAGTTCTTACTTATCATGGTCTCCATGTCCTTGATCTTAATTTATTAACTGGTGTTCACTAGTGACCTTTCACCCTGGTTTTACCTTGTTTGTCCTCATACAACTAGCTACACAATTAAAACTTATCTCTTCCTTTCTCTCTCCCACAATTATTACACCTTAAAATATTACTTGACTTATAATCAGGAGGGGGGTTGAGGGGAAGGTGAAAGGGAAACTAAGAATTAATCCACTGACTTGAGTTGGGTGAGGAACATGCCTGGGCCATACATTTTAAGTGGTGTTATTATTTTGGAAGGTACCAACATCTTTGCTCATTAGCTTTCAGAGATATGGAGTGAGGGAGAACCTTTTTTCTTTAAAGAAACTTAATTTCAAATCTGTTTAACTGAGAGAAGCTGGCAACCTACAGCATTCATTTCTGAATCACCTCTTGCTGTCAGTCCCAGCAGAAGGGTGGAGAACTCACCACCTCTAGATCCCTGTGCCCATCCTCACACCACAGTGGCACTTAGCAAGTACTGTGAGTGCATTTTAGCAAAAGGATTTCCTATGCTGAATCCAGCAGAACCTAAGGATATGGGGAAATAAAAGCAGTGGCAAATACCAGCAGTTCTCTGCAGAGTAGCCTTGGATACACTTTTGTCAGTAGCTTTATAGGGGTCTACACTCCACCTAAAAATAGTAAGCTGGAACGTATCGAAGAATACTTTCTTGTCTAGAGAAAGCTTTTCCCCAGAGTGTTTCTAGGCAAGATGGGAGGAGGATGCTTTGGGGAAACATAGAGAAACTCTTCCCAGAATCCACATCTGCCTGTGGCTCGTGTTCCTGCCTAAAATGTGGACAGCCATACTTGCTTTTCCGAATGAACAGCTGGTTTCATTTTTACAAAGCTTTTCATGGTACTTCTCCCAGATATGACATTCACTGAGACTGCAGTACAGAAGTGTTTCCTCCTCTGACTTAAGGGCCAGAGCATGAGTTTGAAGAGCTTTGATCCAGTACTGCCAAGTACCCAAGTCAGATGCTAATCAAATTCCTAGAGAATCCAAGACCCTCTTTGGAGTACACATCTCTGAAAGCTCAGAAGATAGAAGAAACGAGAATTCAAGTTACACATCTTGTTCTTCCCCCATATTCAACCAACAGACTCTGGCCAGTTCCTGTCTCAAAACAGCCTTCACATTTGCAATGAGAAAATACAACATTCTGCTGGCTATACCCACACACGTCTCCTCTCTATTAGTACTCAATAGAAGCAGAGAGATGAGACCAAACCCCTATGGATTAGGAACCTTAGAAGAATTCCACCCAAGAGTCACTTGCTGTGCTGCAGATGAAAAACAAGCAATACTGCCACCCTACTCTTTTTTTGTTCTCTTTGAAAACCTCAACTTAAAGCCTGATCTTACATGCATAGCTTTGAGTTCTCAGCATGACGCTCCCAAGGCTTTTGGGGTGCCTTACTTGATGTTCTGCCCCTTTTTGCATTTCTGATGTTTGGCTGCGCGCCGTCTATCAAAGGGCGAGCGGTTTGATGCTCCCACCATGCTTTCCTTGTAAGGTCATGGATTAAACATCGCTGTCCTTGTTTGTCACAAGCCCTTTTCTCTATTTCACAAGGTTAAAGAAATTCCATCACATCCTCGCACTGTTAATTAGCCCATCATACAGCAAGTGCTTGTAAATAGAAGCATTTCTCTAAGTGCTTTCTAGAAAATCCCTGCTGTAAACTCCCTTGGACGTACAAAGCAAGGTGGCTTTCACGGGACAACATGATTCCACACAGCCTAATGTCAGACCTTGACACAACCACATCACTTAACCACGAAAAGTACAGTCTGTGCCCAGCACTGACCATGTTTCTATTGAGTTTACCAGTGTGTGTTATACAGAGCTTATGCTAGGCGTAAAAGGACCAACAACCCCTGCTCTGCCTTGCTACTGCCCAGTGAGTTTGTAATTACCATTAAAACCCATAGGGCCAGCAGAGAGCGTTAGCTCAGCACTTCGCATCCTATGGCTGTGGCAGCTTGTCTGGCCCTTACAAACCTCACAGCTGGGCATGCTGCACAGCTGAACCACAGAGGGCCAAAACCTGATTATGTCTAATAAACCCTGCTATGATTATTTTAGGAAGTTTCTGGAACAGATGCCTGCTCCCCTCCAGATTCACCTTACTCTCCTCATGCTGGTGCTCTTCAGTAGGGAATATATTCACATCTTAGTTACTTCAGCCTATCTAATCTTAAACAAGCAGCTCTGAACTGACTACAGCAAAAATATGTGTTCCTTTATAGTATTGACTACAGCCCTGGAAAGAACAGGAGGATGCTGGATACCTTAGCAGGTTCTGAGATCAGAGAGAGGTAAGGAGGAAAGCGGGATGCAGCAATACACTCAACTGCCATGCAGTGGCAAATCTAGGGGCTGGGAGTCCAACACAAAATGTTCTAGGATACATGCATGTGCAAACATGGGAAAAATGCAGTGAAAAGAAGAAATTCACAGACACAAAGAAGAAGAATGTAATTTGTTTGGCAACAAGAAATGGCCATTACCTTGGAAAGGACCTTATAGCCTTCTCATATACAATTATTTCTCTCACATGGGAGGCTGGCCCATGCCTATTGCTGTGACATTGTTCTTAACTGAGAAAATCCCGACTCAGTGTGACTGTGCAGGCACAGGGAACTGCTGGTGATTCCTCCTGCCCAACCTGGCTGCAGTGCTGGGCTTAAGACTAGACACATGAGAAAATGGCTGTGGAGGGTTATGATATTTGCACAGGGAGGGGCCATACTAAGCCTAAGGTAAAAGCCAGCCTGGTTCTAACTTTGTCCTCAGAGCACCCTGTCTAAGAACTGAGTGCATTTCCCAGACTGCCATCCAAAGGCACACAAACCCAACCAGAAATTTGGTTCTCCAGAAGAAAAAGTTCAATTAAAACAAAGCAATCTCTTTTGGAAGTGCAGTAAGCACACTGTTGTTTTGTTTTCCTTCAAGATGTAGATGGTGGGAAACACCAGCCAAATTAACTGTCCACCAGCATCTTTGATATTTCTCCCAGGAGTGGTTCTCTCCAGGGGCTTATCTATAAGAGAAGGTAGGCATATTGTTGCAGACCTACCAATCCTGCTTCTGAGGGCAGCCTGTGATGGACCAACCCTGGCTGGAGTCCAGGTGCCTCCCCAAGCCTCCCCCAAGGACAGGGAGAAATCACTCAGCAATTACTGTCATGGGCAAAACAGACTCAACATTGGGAAATTAGTTTAACATTTACCAATCAAATCAGAGAAGGGTAATATGAAATCTCAACCCAAACCCTAAAACTTCTTCCCCCACCCACTTTCTTCTTCCCTGGCTCAGCTTCACTCTTTGTTTCTCTACCTCCTCCCCCTAAATAACACAGAGGAACAGGGAATGAGCGTGGAAACAGTTCATCTTCCTTGCCTCTGCTATGCCTTCCTCCTGAGTGGGAGGACTCCTCACACTGCCATCCTGGAGAGGAGAAATCATGAATGAAGTCTACAAAGAAGGGAGGGGTTGAGGGGGTGGTGTTTTAAGAGCTGTTTGTACTTCTCGTTATCTGACTCTGGTTTATGTGTGTAGTGCAGTGTAGCATAATAAATTAGCGAGTTTTCTTGCCTCTATTCCGTGTTGAGCCTGTTTGGCTGATTGTGGAATGATCTCTCCCTGTCCTTATCTCGACTCCAAAGCCTCTCAACATGTATTTTCTCCCCTGCCCAGCTAAGAGGTGAGTGATAGAGCAGCTTTGGTTGGAGTCTGGCCTCCATCCAGGGTCAAACCAACACACAACTCCCCAGATACATTTTTGGTTTGGTGCAAAGACCTGTTGCCCCAGCAGGACACTGACTGTTGCCACCCTTCTGTGGGTAGCACACCCATTTACTCTGGGACTGTAGGAAGCAAGGCTTTCTGGACAGCCTGGCACAGGAGAAGGATGACTGCTGGAGCTTCAAAAGGAGCTGGGCCTCACTCAGTCTACCTTCTCTGTAGTTTAATTCGGCCTGTAAAGGAAACAGCAGGCAGGAGTCAAGGGGAAGCTGTGATTTGACTACATGCTTGGCAAGAGGTGATACATTTTTTGCAGCTTGGGTGCACCCACGGAAGAGATTTGAATCAACAAGACATTTGTGCTGAACTGAACTAGGATCAAGTTGCCCTTCAAAGAAAGAAGGACATGTACCCTCATATGACCTTCAAGGCCACATTAGAAAGGGCTGCACCAAACCAAGAGCCCCAGCTGGATGGCAGTCATGGTCTGGACTGGACTCCCCTTGCCCTTTCTGGGAAAAGCAGTGCCTGAAATGCTCTTCTTTCAGCAGTGGTCCTTGCCATAGGCCTTGTCCAACAGCTAGATCTGGGGAGGCATTTTGTTACAGGGCTCAAGATCCTGCTTCCCATCTTCTCCTAGATGTCCATCAGTATTCCTCTTCCTTGACATTGCTTGCCTCATCACCAGGCACCTTTTCAACTGGTGATTTCACTTCAGCTCCCCGGAGAGTTCCTCAAGGATGACTGGGCTCCATCCTTTTGGAGAAGGGCTGTGTTCAGTCTCCCAAACAAGCAAATACCTGAAGTCCTGTGCCCTGACTCTGACTCTACTTCTCCAGGATGACACAAAGCCACCTCTGCTCCTCCAAAGAGAGAGAAAACCTTGCCCTAAGATATCTTTGGGCATTCTCACTTATGGCTGCAGGAGGTCTGTCTGCCCTACTGAAAGAAGGTGGCCTTTCTTGGGAAGAAGTACAGTGTCACCTCCTGAACTCAGAACAATGTAGAACACTGTCACTCCAGCTTGGTGAAAGCCATTTGTGAAAGGCTTCATCTCGTGCTTTTCCTAGTTGTCCTCACATTGCACAGAAGAGACCCCAAAAAGGCTGTCTGCGAAGTCAGTGTGTCACTCTAGGTTTGAGCCATTCTCCTTGGCACCGATAGCAGACACTGAGCAGACAACGCTTCACGCAGACTCTGTCCGCCAGGGTGCCCCGGCACTGCCAACACGTGGAGCTGGCAGAGCATCTTCTGGCACCCTCTAATGCAGCTGCCTTGCTCTACCTTGAGGCAAGCCCCCAGAACAGCTAGAAAAAGGAGGACTTTCAAAGGGTAGAGGACTGAGGATATGTTTTCCCTAGGAATTCATCTGTCTACTGACTGGAGTTCCTTGCAATTCCCTTACAAGTGTCCTCCAGCTTTCACTTCTCAGGGCCTCATTTGTGTCTCCCAGCTCTGTTTCATGCCTGAGCCTGGAGGACTGGGTGTTCACTGGACTATGAAATGATCTGCTCAATCATGAATTTAGATAGGTTCTTTATATAGCCTTGAACAAGCCCTTGAACTTCTGGATCATTTCCACTGGTTACTTAAAAGGAATAATAGGAACTCCCAAAGGACACAATTAGTATTAGTGTGCCTAGGCTGCAAGAATGCTGTCCCACATTACCTCTAGATACTTTAAAATGGCAGCAGAGATCTACACCTGCCCTTACCTTCCTTCCCTTCATGCCTAAGGATTTCAAAAGCTGAACACAATATTCACCTTCATAATACATAAAATATGTTGATCCAACATCAGCAGGTTAACTGGAGTTCTGCTTTTTAAGCTAGGTGTCCAAAAGAACACAGCTACTACATTACCACACTAATATATTACATATTTAATATAAGTAAAAGCACAACCCCTATCATCTCATGTTCTAAGACATGTACTGAAGTCAATCATTCATCAGGTACTCTAAACCTTTCTTGGTATCATAGCCAGGAGTTGCAGCATAGAGCTTTTATCAACAACAATCTGTTCAAGCTTCTTGCAAGCCTAATTGAATCATCCAGAGCCTCCCTGACAGTGACTGCACAGCTATATCAAATAGTCTCAGTCACAGATACTGGGCAACTTGTGAAGCTGGGTTAGTTCCTGCCTACGTCAAGGATAAATTGTTTCAGATACAGATTCTTTTTGAAAGCAGCATTTCCTGAGGGCTTCTTCAATTACAATTCAACAATGTCTGCAAAGCTTAACTTCCACGTTTGCCCAGTGTATCTGGTTTTTCAGTTAAATAAATACACATTGTAGCCTTATTTCTTAAAATTACAGTGCTGGAGTGTATTGTACAGATAACTGTTCTTGAATTCTCTGTATGTACAAGTATCCCACTGACTTTCATTGGAGTGAAATTGTGTTTTTATTTATTTTTAATTTAGTCAAGGTCCTGGGCCAGAGTGATAGAGCAATGAACACATCTCACTAGAAAGGAGTTAAGCACCTCATTGTTTGGCTTTGCTCAGCATAACAGCATCTTTGATAGCGATCTCATTGTCAGAAAGGCTCACGGAGTTAACATTGAAGACTGCAGGCATGAGCAGTCAAGCCAACACTCATGCGAGGAGCAGTGTCACCAGAGGAAAATAGGTAACACTGTGCTGACCTGTGGGGGTATAAGCAGGGCACAGAAGAGATGGAAAGACTAAAAACCAAGCCTGGACAGCCAGAAACACAGAGGACACAGCTCTGGCATGCAGAGAGAAGAGAGGAATAAGCACTTGGCTGAAATGCTGTGCCAGGCAGAAGGTGCAACAAAGACCCCCAGTCTCACATACACAGTTAGCAGATACAGAACCACATGCTTTGAGCCAAGATGTCCATTCCTCCATCACCTGGAAGAAAAGTGTGCCATTCAGACCCAGGGAGAGCAGGGGAGGCTGCCTCTCAGAGGAAAGATACCCTGAGATTATTAACAGTCCTCTGCAACCTGAAGACCTCACATGTGGGAAGAACAAGAGAGTACCTTGCTGGGGACATCCCAGCGCTCAGCTCTTGACCCCATGCCAGCCCTTCTGTGCTTCTCTAACCTGCCTGTTTGCTCCAACTGGGACCTGTGGAGTAGCCTGCAGAGCCTTCCCTAGACACCTTGCATATGCCAAAGGAATGCCCTAACTGTGGTTTTGAGGTCATGAGCAGGGTATGACACGAACTATAGATGTAAGACAGCCAGTTGAGTCACAACAGAGTCACACTCCACTGAGACTTCTGACAGCCGATAGCACCGACACAAGACAAAGAAGGATCTGACTGACTGGATGACCAGAGACCACCAATATAGGCACAAGCTGTGGTAGGTCTGGTTTGAGGAAGCTCCCCTCAAAGACCCAAGAGCAGATACACTGGTGGACCTGAGCACTGATGGAAGAGCTCCTGCCTTGCAGTGTGCCTGAGAGACCAGAGACTCTGGTCCAAACCTGTAGGAGGGTCATCTGGTATCTTTATAGCAGTGGATCTTTTATTTACTGAGCTTCAGCAGCCCTGCAGCAGTGCCTGTGTCTCAGGCTGCTGGATCTTGGACTGAGGCATAGGGAAGTCACCAGCAACTCCAGGCATGCCTGAAATCAGAGAGGGAATGGGCAGGACAGACAATAGCAAGATTGGTATTGCAAATGGTCATTAGAAGGGCCTTCCCACATCCTGGTTCTCCTCATCCCAGGAGATGGTCCTGCTGTGATGACTGTGCTGCCCCTCTGATGTTTCTTCCTTTCACCAGGGTCTCTCAAAAGAGCAGTTAGTTCTGAAGTTGCTCAATCTTCTCACCTTCACTGTGATGAGACCACAGAAGTGACATTCTTCTGAAACACCACGCAGCAGCTCTTGCCTACCTCATCACCAGAGTACATGTGGCTGCGTATGACAGGAACCAGAGCTTGAAGAAATCAAAGGGTGCTGAGGCAGTGTTGTTTCTCAGTCCCCGTCAGCCCACAAATGAAGACATGAGTTTGATCAGAGACTCATTTTCTTGTAGCAAGCTCAGCATGTTGCTGCTGTTTGCTCAGAGGGACTTTGGAAAGTGATAACACAAAAGGCCGTTTATAGACAGAGCTGTCTCCTCCACTCTCAGATGCTGTGTTGCTTTCAGATGCATTTATTTGGAGCAATGGTGCAGTCCAGTGGCCAGTTTGGATAGTAACACAGTAAAACTGTACAAGCTCTAACCCAAAACCAGGAAGCACCTACATGGAGTTGCAACACCGCGGAGGACACAGAGAAGCAGTGGTATCTGTCGATAAGACATCATAAGAGATGCACTGAGTATCTGTGATTCATGGTAAGAGAGGCACAGGACTGAGCTGTTGGAGTTAGTAAATGGCATGGCTTGGGCCAGCATCTGGAGGCAGGAATGTGGATTTATTCAATCTGTTACTATAGATATAAAGTATTTTAATCTAGAATGCACATGGAGAGAGGCAAAGGAGTGGACCTGCGGAATCCTTTCATCCCAATAGGAAATGGTGTAGCTTTGATATCACAGCTCACAGAGGTGAGGCCACACAAATCCTGCCAAAATAGATTGTAGACAGCCTTTGCCTAGAGACTGACTGCCACCCCACCAGTTGTGAGGAAGGATACCCCCTCTGAGAGCTGCCTTTGGACTCCCACACCGGGAACACGGTGGCTTGTGCCAGCGATTGGAGTAAGCCCTGTGCATCCCTCCTGAAAAGCCTCTGCAGGGAGGGGAAGTGTTAAAGCTGGATAAACTTTTTATTCTCTGTAGTTTAACATGTGCTTTAGTCTGGAGAAGAGGGAGGAGGAGGTGTTGCGGTTCACCACTGCAGTTGACCATATGACATAAGAAACTCTTCTGCAAACCAGGCTGAATCAGGAGTACCTCAGCCCTGGGTGCATCTCCTTGCCATCTTCCTTCACCTCCCTTACCAACAGGCTTCTTGGCCATGTAAAAAACGAGCCCAACAAACAGACCCTGAACCCCAACAAGATTACTGTGGTGTCTTTGTAGCTTGTAGAGTCAGGAAGAACAGTCAGAAAGGCAACAGCAGCTTAATTAACGAAGGAAAAAGAGAAATTCCAGAGGAAAGAGCAAACAGCACAGCCATTTTGAATCGGTCCTGCGTACACGTGTATCTCCCCTCCTAAACATGCAGCCTGGCCACAGGGACACCACTGAGGGAGCATCTCCTTACATAAAGCCTGTGGTCAGGTTTTGCCACAGTGTCCCCAAGAGCTACCTGGCAGGGTTCCTGTTTGAAAGGAGGAATGAGAACAGTGCAGGCACCTGATTGGGAAAAGACAGGGGGAGAATCCCAGCTTGTGCCAAGAGCAGAAAAGCACACCTTCAGGTTTGATTTAAAGCACCCTCCGGCAAAAGAGAGGCAAGTAACATGAGAAACAAGTGAAAACCCCACTCACCACACACAAATCCCTAAACTCAACTAGTAAAATATATTAGAGTCTCAAGAATAAAGGAAAAAAAAAATCTTCATATTCATGAGACTGCTACTTGGTGCTATATTTGAATACTCCTACAACCTGAACCAAGGCTGGTACATCCGCTGTGAGCATTTAAAATGAAAGATTTAAGCTGCAGCGTTGCCAGCCAAGAACCCCCAGCCCACACACAGCATTTAAGAAATAACTTTTGGAAGATGTACAAGGTAGAGTATCAAATTAGCTCTTCTGCATGAGCAAATCATTAAGTGACTCTTGCTGGCAGAAAGTTGGATTCACAGGAACTATGTGCTCGGTCCTTCTGGACTGTACATGCCAACTGGAGGTAACGATGTGCAGTTTCTTTCCCTGCTAATTGCTAATTGTGGCATCAGTTTCACTCTGCTTGTTCATCATTTGCTAACTCCAGACTGACAGGGCCAGACCCTGAGCTGTGCTGTGTGCTTGCAGCCTCTGACTGCAGAAGGCTCCTGGGTGCTTCATGGACGAACTCAGTGGAATTATCTGGATGGATGTGTGCTAGATAGCTATAAGAGCTTCCAGGGCTTGACCCATGGAAGATTTATTTCAAAATATTAGAGCTGTTTGCCAATAATCAGCAGTTACTTGTTTATAGGAGGTAGAAGAGGCAGGGGGGCGAGTGCTGCCACAGCTGTTTACAGCTCTGTCTGCATCTGAGATCACAACTTCAGATGCCACCTTGGGTCTTGCCAATCCAAGTGCCATTCTGTGCACAGAGTCCTTGGTGCTTGACCCAATGAAGGGAGAAGCAAACTCAGAAAATAGCCAAGACCCCAAACCCATTTTTGCTGGCAACGTTCTTCACACCCCAGAACGCACGGCTGACCGCCTTCCCCCTCGCCGTGCACACCGGCAGCCAGGGAGCTGCAGAAATGTTTGTGCAACAAAGCCCCTTCCCTTCTTCCTCCTCTCAGCCAGTGTGGAACCCCTGGAAATTCGGGGGTTCTGCAGAAAGCCTTTATCTGCTGGAGCGCTGCCTGGTTTGCTAGCGGCACAACGCACTCAGCTGCCATCACTCCTCACTCCTGGGGTGGATGACACACAGAGCAGCTACAAATAATTTTAAAAGCCAGTTGTGCCAAAGATTGGCAACATGTGTATGGTAAATCGGGATCAAAGTTGAACTAGTGAAACTGAAAATGTTTTCCACCCCTTACCCTGACAAATTCCTCCCCTCATAAGCCTTACACATTCCTTCAGAACTCTCTACAATTATTATTTTTCCAGAACAATTTCTGTTCACCCTCTTCCCCGGGGAAGGCTTGAAGGAGGTTTAAGAACAGGGACATTACACAGCTGCCTGCACAGGTCTGGGGTGAGATCTTCACTCCTGTGTTTGAAGTCAGTTATGTTTTGCCATTAAACACTATATTTTCGCCTGCTTCAGCGCCTGTGGGCAGTTCTGCTCCTGGTTATTTGGGTGCAACATTTCTACTTTTACTTCTCTATCTCACCATGTAAAGAGATTATCTGTGGTTACCCCAAAGGGTTACCAACTTCTCCAGCTCCCTGCAGTGTGTTACCACCCCAGATGATGGCATACCCTGGAGGTTTAAGAATCAAGTGGCTTAATAACCCACAGCACGTGGAATCTTTCACGAGGGACAGATGTAGTTGTGGAGAACTGGATGGCACAAGTACTGTACCTGTGTCTGAACACAAGCCTGAGGGTACCGCCCAAACGCTTACAAACAGCAACCTTCACACCTGTGTTTGGGAAGAACACTTTGAGCAATCATGAAGAACAGAAGGTTATGATCTCTGTTTTCCACAACCCTGCTGAAAGTGGGAAGATAATTTTTTCTCTTTGGAAATCAAGGCTAATACAATGCCTTGCAGATTTTTGATTGGGAGAGATGGATGAAGCATAAAGCAGAGCTGTTTCCTCCTGGGGGTTTCTGAGCACATTCAGGGCAGAACATGAGGAATTACAGAGGGACCTAAACTATTAGAGTAATGGGCAATAAGCAGCTTGATGCTGATTACAAAATAACTTGGATTGAGGGAAAACCCCCAATGAAGTGCTCAAAGCTCACAGAGCATTAGAAAGGTAATACTGGCTAAACAACAGCACCTAGAGCCACTGTAAGCACATCCATGAGGATTGCTGTTGAGAAGGGAGGATAAACAAGGCATGGAGATAGATAAGGAATGGTTCATAAATAAGAATTAATTAGCATGTATAGACTTAAAGGGCAGCTGTATGAAAAGAGTATGGCAGCAATAACATTAAACACAGAAATTAGGGATGCATTGCAAATTTACATTCATTCACTAGTACACTACCTCATCTCCTCTCACAAGCTTTATCACAAAATCTTTAAGCAACAGACAATCCAATCAGCAATTTAAAGCTTAAGAAGACAGATAAGAACATTGTTACCATGTTCTGAAGGTGTAGAGAGCTATTAGGTAACAGGTGTCCTTCTAGTACCTGAAAAGCCTATAAAAGCTGGGGAAGAACTGTTCATGAGGACATGTAGTGATAGGATGAGGGGTGATGGTTTCAAGCTAGAAAAGGGGAGATTTAGGTTGGATGTTAGGAAAACTTCCTTCACTATGAGGGTGGTAGATCACTGGCACAGGTTGCCCAGAGAGGTGGTGGAGGCCCCATGCCTGGAGATATTCAAGGTCAGGCTTGATGGGGCTCTGAGCAACCTGATCTAGTGAAGATGTCCCAGCTCACTGCAGGGAGGTTGTACTAGATTACATTTAAATGTCCCTTCCAACCTAACACATTCTATGATTCTATGAAAAAGTCCCAGGACAACATGGAATGAAGCCATTCCAGTTTTCCAGTGCAAGCTCAGCAATCTGACCCAAGACAATACTTACAATAAAGGCAAGGACATCCTAAGAATTCCCTTTAAATACGGGTTTCCTAACCCAGAGGTCAGAGACCTGGGGTTTATGGAGGGAACACATTTTGAAACCTACCTAAAGCTCTGCCTTAGACTGTTTGCTTTTTCAAGGGGGAGGGGGAAATTCATCCTAAAATTAGGAAATAAATAGGTTCTGGAAGCGTTGGCAGTTTTAGGGTGAAAATGCTGATGCAGACCCTCAGTAACAGGAATATAAACTCAGGCCCTACTATGTCACATACCAAAGGCAAGTAACTATAAGTTTCTGGCATGTTTATTAGCCCAGCAGTTCTGCAGCTGTTCACACCCCCCCATTGTCCCTTCCTTTTCCTTGTGCTTTGGCAGCTCATCTCTCAGGTAGGCAACCCCGCTGCAGGCAGGCGAGCAGCCAACTCGCTAATCCAATTATGTGCTACAAGACCTGAGGGGCACACTGTTTGTGAAGGAACAGGCTACTTTCGTTATTTAATTACTAGTCATGTTAACCTGTCTGAGGAAAGACACCGGCATAATGATGACATTGAGATAGCAGGTCAAAGCCAAACCCTTTCTGCAGATCTCCCTAAAAATATGGCATCTGAGGGCAATACAGAGGGGAAAGAAGCTTTAAGATGGGTGGGCTATTTCAGAGACAACATATTAGCCTAATTCTGAGTCTGATGTAAGTAGTAGAGTTTAACCATCAGATTTGATGGAGCAGTGAGGCCAACAGAGCACCTGTGAGTGTTCGTGCCCGCTTGTATGCGGTGTCCTGGGGCACACAAAATACTCAAACCACTTTCTGGCACATGTCTCAATAGTTTGGGGAGTTCAACCATTTAGTATGATCTCCATCCCTCAGAGATACCTAGCCAGCCAGTAACATCAGAAAATGGGCAGCAGCCTGAGATCCTTCAGGCCACATGGAGTGACCGGGAGCTGCCTCGGATACCTCCAGCAGCTATTGTCCACATCACCATGCTGGGAAGGGTGGGCTGGTGGTAGATCCATAGCAGCCCAACACACATCAGGTGGTCTGTTTTTTCTGAAGCCTCCTGCCAGCTGAATAAACTGCCTTGAGCAGCTCTAACCTTGAGAGCTCTAACCTAGTGCCACATGAAGAGAAAGAGATGATAGAAGTTAAAAAATATTTATTCCCTTTCTAGGAGCGTACTTGCTCCTTTGCAGAAAGGTGCAAACAAGACCTCAGTTGCAAACCAAGCATCTCATTCCCCTGGAGAGCACAGTGCTGAGGATCATGCAATATTAAAACAGCTGCATATGCTATTTGCAGCACTGACAGCTATCTGGGTTTCTACCCTCAATGGCTATCTGGGTTTCTACTCTCTCCAGACCCCAAAAGTTGGCACTCTGGGAGATGTTCTAGATTGACATACACATCACTGCAGAGCACAGCTCTAATATAACACTAAGGGCTCTCAGACATTCTTATTTCCAAGATACTCTTACAGCATATTACCCTAACAAAGGAGCAATCCATACATCTCTAGCTAGAGCATTAGAGAGATACTCACACCTCTTTATGGTGGTCCTAGGAGGAGGAAGGTGGCCCTTCTGTTGCCACAGCTTAGTGGTTCAGATGGTATCAGCAAGAGCATTTATTCAAAAGTGCTACCAAAACCAGTTTGCCAGGAACTGACTGAATAATGAACAGTAATTTTCCATTCTACAAAAAAAAAAAAAAACCCCAAAACCCACATAAACCAAAACAAAACCCAAAACCAAGGGGCAGGGGGGAACACAGGACGATGCCTCTATTTGGGCAGCATTATTTGCAGCCAATTACTCCACCATTTCCAGTCATGCTCCAGGAAGCTGTATTACTTCTCCACAGAACTCAGCAGCTATGGATTAGGTTTGTCTCCCAGTTCCTTTTTCCAGCATAACATTCACCCTGCAGTGCCAGATGACAGGAGCTTTAAGCACTATCTGTTGTTTTATCTACCTCCCTCACAGTGCTTTGGAAGCTGTTCCAACCAGGGGAAGCACAGAGAGCTTTCTGGGTTTTGGGTTAGGACATAAAATGCCAGAGCTTATCACAGCAAAGGAAGAGTGGACAGGAATAACTGGCATGCTTGGAATGCCCCCTTAGGGCCAAAGCTGGAGTACCACTGGTGCACTGGGGCACTGCCATGCGACAGCGTTATGAAGATAAAAGCCATCACTTCATCAATATATTTTGGCAAACACCTGCACTATTCTCTTTGATCCATGTTTTTCCTTTGTGGTAACTCCATGATGTGTCTCCAAGAGACCACATCTCTGATGTGCCTGTACTGAGATCACTGGCAGTAGGATCTACAAGTCAGGGTAGTCTCACATCTGGGCAGCATTTGATCACCAGCACATGCCTGGCTCAGTACCATGCACATGATCTGTCCTCCACATTGGACTCCTCCACACCCTGGGTGGTCACAAAGCACATCTACACACATCATCATGTGTACACAAGCCAGACCTGCACACAGGCTCAAAACACAGAGCTAGGGCACAGCTCTGCCTGTATCTCTCTACAACATATCACCAGTCATGGGAATGGGTTGATGAAAAGCTTCATCCCTAAGGGTAACTCAGGTGGTGATCACCACAGGAATTAGATAAACCACCAAACCCAGGTTTTCCACTTATATTTGTACCAACCTATATAATAAAGATATAGCTGTATAAACATAGCCATTAGTGAGTTTAATGTAAACTTGAAGTATAGCACCCTACCACCACTGCAGTAGGGAACTTAACTGTAAGGTCAGATTTTCAGGCTCTTCACAGCAAGCCTGAAATCAGAATATCTTCTGGAAGAAATTATAGACATTCTGCCCTGAGAATGCAGCTTGAGCTCTTAAGAGTGACAATGCATTCAGTCCTTCCTTTAGCCACCACACCAGTAGCAGAGCTTTGGCACGACAGAAGAACACCTTGTGAACACCACACTTGCTAACACAGGGAGTTTAGTTCAAGAAGCTCTGAGCTACAGCACAGCTCAGCCTGTTCCTGTACAGAGTTACCAGGTTAACTTACTTTGACTGAAGTCAACAGAGACACTCTTCATCCTGAAGAAGATCAATATGAACATTTCACTTCAGCCCAGCAGCACTCCCAGAACATCCTAACAAGAAGCCATGAAACTAGTAGGTCCCAACCCATCTTCCTTAAATACTCACTCAATCCCATTACAGCTGGTAAACACAGCTGGCTGGGCTGGGCTGGGCTTTTCTGCCCTTCTCTGGTGTGGTCCTGGTGAATGGGCCTTGGCTTATAGCTGTTGTTTGGAGGTTGATGGTCCTGCCTGTGGCAGGGGTGTTGGAACTCGATGATCCCTGGGGTCCCTTCCAACTCAGACCAGTCTGTGATTCTGTGAAGAGTCTACATGCTGCCAATGGAAGCCTACAGAAGTTCTTTTGGCTGCTAGTTCTGAGCCTAAAGAGCCCACATTCAGTGGAAGAGAAATGTAAAAACTAGATTGAAAGTTCTGGGCTTCAACACTACAGTGCTATGGGACAGCTGGAATGCTCCTCTTACATAGTCACTGTCTTGAACTCTATCTTTAAATAACCTTTTGAAATGGCTGGAGGAGGATTTGGGGTTATCTCACTGCCAGTATACAGGGGGCTCAAGTTCTCTTATCGCAGGGGTGGGCACTAACCCCGAAAAGCTCAGGTGGGAAGGGTCCTACCAGTCTTTCTCCTGACAGCTGAAACTGTGCTTAAATATTCCCTTGTAATTTAGCTTGCAACTCTGACTACACTTAATGCTCCCTACGGAAAGAAGGTGTTCAGGGGCTTCAATCCACTGGATTTGTAATATTTTCTTGTAGGAATTTGCATCTATTTTCATCTCCCCTGCACCATGTCCTTAGCACAAGGTGGCACTTTTTCTCCAACCTAAATAATAATTCACAGAACAGAACAATGTTTATCAGAAGGAATGAGGGGGGAGGATGAGGACACCAGTGTGGGAGCTTGTACCACGGATCCTGTCACATATTGGATCCAAGTTCAGCAAGATCTCCTTTCTCCCCCGTGGTCTGCACAGGGCCAAATATGGCAACAAACATGCCCTGAGACTATGGTTTCACTGTGCCCCCCAAATAGGAGAGGTGTGGGTGAGCTGCCAGTGTATGCAGCCACATCAGGAGTGAAGGTCTCCTGGGTGGGCCTGGTGTCCTGCTGCAGGGTGACAGAGGCCTCCCCACGGCCAGGCAGCGGCCAAATGGGCTACCCGATAAGGTGCTACATTCAGCTGCACATCCAGAGGGCTGGTTAGGTGCCTCCATCCCATGTCCACATGCTCCCTGGCTGTTAGGTCTGTGAGTACATACTGGGACACAGAAGCAATTACTCATCTCAACTTTGAAGTACGACTTCAGTGCCTACCTGCAGCGGGGGCTGCACAGCTGAACGTGCCAAACACAAGCAAAACAGACGCTGAGCCCCTGCCTCATTTATGGGGGTCCTTCCTCAGCTAGCTTCTGCAGTTCTGGGGAGCCTGCACATCTGTCCAGAGGCTGACGTCTCCAGCAGCGAAGCAGGGTGTTGGCAAAAGACTGGGCTAATGCTTCCCAAAAGATCAAGTAGTGAGACCAAAGGTAATCAACTATCAGAAGTGGAGCCTTGAGCCTAGAAGAACAGCCGAAACTCAGGGAAGTCTGGTGAATGTTAAGGTCAGCAGTGGAAGTGCAGAGAGAAGCTGGAGGGTTCTCAAGCATCTGAACTAAGTGCTGGGTGCTACCAGACTGAACTGACGACCAGTCTCTGCTGAGCAGCTCAGGAGTTACCAAGTGACTCTCCTCCAGAGGAGATGCCGATAGTGGAGTGACCTGAAGGAGCTGTTCCTTCGCTGTAAAACCACCTGATCAAAAATCCACCAGGTATCAGGATTTCTGATTCACACGGTGTCCTTGCTGGAACCAGGACACTTGTGCATCGATCCTCTGTAAAACCACAGACACAGCACTTAAGACACCACGTTACTGCCAGGGAGAATCTGGGAGTTACTGCTGGGAGTGCTCGGGACGAGAAGAGCTGTAAGGTTCACACTCCCCAAACCTCAATATGTGATTGACAGTATATGCATTACTGCATTTCTTTAAGAATATAAATATACAATGAGGATTTTGACCATGGGGCCGTATTTTTATTTTTTTGGGAAACAAGAGAGTCAAATTCTTCTGGAATCTCAACCAACAACGGATGCTCCAGGAGTCGACAGTGCACAGACTTCCTCCGTGCCACGGTCAGACCAAATGAACTTGGCCTTACGAGCCAGTTTCAAGACAGCTCTCTCACAGACACAGGGTACTGGCTGCGAAGCGGGACATGAGACATGAGGCATCGTGCGACATCAGGTAGCACATTTCTGTTTATTTGCCTTTCTTCAAGAACTCTAACTCACCATTAGGCAAAGGAGTGCATACAAGATGTACAAGAGAAAGATTAAAAGAGACTTCTTTACCACTGCGTTCCGTGGCACGAAGGCGCAGAGCCTCTGGGCTGTTTTGTTCCTAGCTGAGGTGTTCCAGTTCAGAGAGCAACCTGCTGTCTACAGAAAATCTCTCGAGAAAATTAAAAGTGATTTTAATCACAGCTATTTGCTAGGCTGCTCTACTGAATGAACACTGCCAGCTGCACCAACAACCTCTTACCAGACTTGTGTCAGCTTGTGAACCCCCAGGTTTATAAAGACAACAGGAAACCCGACTGCAGAGCGGCGGGGGCAGGGAGAAGCGGTTGGCGTTTCTCCCCCCTCGCATCACATTCCCGCCTGCTGTAAACTTGTGTTTGTGTACTTCTGCGATGACCCACAACAGAGGTTCTGCCCTAGACATACGCAGCTCGCCCACAGTCTGACTCAACGTATTAGTAACGTTCATACAGTATATTAAAACCCAAGGTCTGTCTTCCAGTGTCCCTCACATGATGCTCTGTCTGCTCACGTCCACATTGTATGCTGATGAATTGGAACAGCCTCGGCCAAAATCAATAAAAATGCCTTCAGAATCAGAGTCGATGGACTCCAAAATCTGATCCACTATGTTCTCAGGGCTGGAAGAGGGGACTGGAATCAAGGAAGGGTCCCTGTCCAGCTCAAAAGACCTATGTGGGTCATCCATAGAGTGGAAGAGTCCTTTCTGATGCTCAACGGTGCTGAGTTTGCTAGAGCACTGCACTGACCCCGTGCTGGGTCTCTCCTGGTCTCCTGACAGCGAGCTTTTTGTGGCTGTCATGGAACTCTTGGAACCACTGTCCATGATGGTGGTGAGGTTGGAGTAGCCCTGGAGCTCCAGGCAGGAGGTCATTTCTGAAACGGAGTGCCGGCGGATGCCTGTTCCATTGGCAGCCATGCCCTCGGTTTCATACTCAGCCACTGGCGTCAGCAGTGGATTGTTGTAGCTTTTGGATCGCACCACAGGGTTCTTGGCGAGGATGTCACCCGATTTTGAACGCCTGAAGAACCGCTTCTCTGAAAATAGAGAAAGATCCATAGTAATATCCACAAAGTCTCCTATTTTCACAGTACAAATAATTATGAGTGCTCAAAAGAAAAGTCAAGGCCCGAATATTCATGAGCTTTCATCTAGTGACAGAAACTTTTAAACAGAAGAATGCATTTGGGTAGTTTTGTAGAGCCACAGGCCTCAGATTTCCTAGGCCTCAAGCCTGTCTTTAAAAATAACAGCCGAGATTCCCTTATATTCAACTTCAGCAGCTGAAGTAAACTGGTAAATATTATGGGGGACCTGATGCACCACAGCAAATACTTTCTTTAGGCAAGAAGGAAAATGCAATTCCATTCTTTTTCAAGCTCCAAAGGTCATTGCTAATTGCTAGTAGTTGAAAATTAACTTTTCCACCCACCCTGGGAAAACCAGGTCTCATCAAATTTGGGTCACAAGGGTTAAGACGGGGCAGCCTTACTATTATTCTGGAAAAAACTTAGATGCAAAGCACGGTTTGGGGACCACACAAGGAGAGAGCACCAGGAGTGTTTGGAAATGTTAACTGGAGGGCAGTGCCCGTAGCAATCTTTTTTGGGGAACAAACCTGCGCTCGACCTGGGAGTGATGGTAGGAGTGAATGTTGCTGTTAACCGAGCGGGCTCTTTCCGAAGAATGAGCAGCAGGTGGCAGCAAAGTCAGCACGGAGATGCTCCACCAGTGGTGTAGGGTTGGAGCGCTCTCCGGAACGATAGCTCAAAACGAGAAATCATGCAAAGTGTTTGCAGACCTCGGCGCTCAGACTCACTTGTGCTGAAGAAAAAAAAAGTGGTGGGAATAATAGGTCTCGCTTGTGAAGCTTCTGCCCTGCTACCCTCACTTTGCCATCCCCACGAAAGGGGCACGGCTGGAGAAGGGAATTGAGTTCCACTCTGGAAGTCAACCACAGCCACTGCATGTACATTGCTTTGAATCAGGGTGCTGGTGTATGCAAACCACACAATTTCCTTCACAAGTGCCAGTCTCTGCTAAAGTGCTATTTTCGTGTAAGGATGTCCTTACCTGGGCACAAATCCCAAACATACGCCCTAATACTTAAACCCCAGGGTTTCTGTACTCGAGACTGTATTTTGCAGTGTGTCTGCCTCAGCAGTGAAATCAACCAAGCCAACTTCACTTCTGGGCTTTTCCTTTGTTAGGACCTTAACCTGGCAAACAGAAAAGGTTTCCTGGGGCTGCCTTGTCACAGGAACTCTGTCTCTTTGGTCCCACTTTGGCTTGGCTGGAAGGGAAAGCTTGGTGTGCTGGCCAGACAGGGAGAAAAAGAGCTCAGTGGCCTCACTAGTCCCAAACACAGTATGGCACAGCTTTAAATCATGCTACCAAAAGAGATGGATGGAACTAGATGCGTTAGTTTAAAAGCAGCAGAGACTTCATTGACTACAGTAGGACCTATTCAGGGCTACCGCTACAGATCCACACCCCAGACCACAGTAAGGGGAAGTGCCTGGTCTATCAAAACCTTCCTATCTTCTGCAGTCATGTAACATTACATTTATTTTCTATCAATCCATTTCAGTGGAGTTTTACCTGTTTTCAGCACATTTTTTATGGCCTGACGTACAAAAGCTTGTCTTCAGCAAATGCCCGTTTGGGGCTCCACTTAAATGCTCGTGGCCTTTCAGTGGCAAGCAAGGAATACAAAGTAGTAATCCTGAACCATTTTCCATCAAAAGCTGGCCTCTATTTATTCTCATAAAACTGATCTGTTTCTTAAATGCCTACTGCAATACAACAGTTTTTCTGTTCATGATTCAGGGAAAATCAACTACCTCATTGACCTCTTCTGACAAGCAAACAGATTAAATTGACTGCCTAAAATCCACACAACTGAACTTATTTTCCCCTCTGTTTTCTCTATCCAAGCTGGCCATCTCAATATTTACATTAAAATTCTCGGGTACTACCACAATTCCAATTTGATTTATGCTGGTCGTGTTCCCCTTGCATTTTCAACAGACTGAATTACTGCATGGGATCTTCAGAAGAACTTCTTCTTGGCCAAAAGGTGTCTTCACAGAAATCACCGAATGCTTCAGAGCTCAAAGAATCAATGAAAATAAGCTGGAAGGGACTCACTCAGCCTTTACCCACCTCACTCCTTTTGGATGCCTGTGTATGTGATATTTATAACACCTCTGGAAGCGAAGATTTAACAGCCTCTGAGGTGGTTTATGTGCCATCAGAGATTTTTCCTTCCATGTAATCTGAATTTCCCCTGCTATGTGGAAATTTCCCCTTCTATATTTCTTATCTCCAGTGGGATGGAGAACAGCTTATAGAAGCTCTGCAGAAAGCTTCTCCATGTCTGAAGGCCTATCAGTTAGTCTTCTCAGAGACAAATTCCTATTCTCTTCCCTGCTCTAAGAAGCCTTGTATGATCTTTGTGAACTAATGAACAGAAAATACTCAGCACTCTAGAACTGGCTTCTTGCTTTTTCTTCTCACTGTTCATGAAGCATCCTGCATTAGAGCACTCTTACTAAAAGGTAGAACAGAATGGTAAAGACCCTCTAGATTCACAGAGCTATTAACAAACACTGGTAGGATGACCTGTTTTCCTCTGCCACCAAGAAGTATCAGCGTGACTTTGCACACTGCAAAGAGCATGGCTTTAGAAAAGAAGCCTGACTGTGTTGGCAGTCTTCTCTTGTGCGGGCCCTGACCCTGCGTGGACCAAGGTTTTGGTGAAGCCCTCTGTGGTGTGTCAGATGGAGCCTCTGTTACTCTTACCCAAGATACAAGAAGAGTGTGTGAAGGGTCCGTCACTGGAGTACAGGCCATACGTGCCCAAGTAAGGAGAAACGACTTTCTGGATCAGGGATTCCAGTTTCAAATAATCTTCAGTCACACCTTTCGACTCGTGAACCCCCTGAAAAGAGAGAAAACACCGAAGGTGAGCACTGCCCCCTGCGAGCACAAGCCTTCCTTGCTCACGGGGCCATGAGCGGGGCGGCAAGCAGCTTTACCGAGTTACACGCCAAAGGGACACCGCGACGAGGCACTGGTTTGACGCTACGGCCGGTTCCCCCTGCTGTAAAGACGAGAGGTGCGAGTCCAACCACGGACACTCACCAGCAGGCACTGCACAAACGCTCAGGGAGTGGCAGTGGCGACTTCCAGGCGTTTTAAATCCAGAAGGTACATTCTGCTCACTGCAAAGGCACCTGGGGAGGATGGAGGGGGCGAATTCAAACCATCCCTGCACTAGTTTGTTACTGCAATCTTACGGGGAGCTCCTAAGCCAGCGGCAGCCGAGTGCTGCACCAGCCGCTGGTACCACACGGCGTCGCTGCCATCTAAGCAGTAACAACAGGGTTAAGAAAAAGGTGAAACCGAGACGCAGAACTCTTTCTTCCAGGATAATTCCAATGAGAATTACTTAGAGCGAAGAGGTCTGTATCTCTATCCTCTCCTCCTCCTTGTCTCCCTGGCTCTTATCCAGGCAAAACTCACATTCTGACTAGCACAGTAAGATTCATCCTTAGGCAGACAACTTGTGAGGAACTGACTTAAGCCCTCATTCCCCAACTCCCCCTACGGCACCTGTGGGGAGCAAGGGAGAGAAATCATGAATGAAGTTGAGTCTGTGAAGAAGGGAGGGGTGGGGGCGTGTTTTAAGATCTGGGATTTTTTCTCATTATCTGACTCTGGCTTCAGGGTGTGTGGGTGTGTAATAAATCAGATGGGTTTTTTTGTTCCGTGTTGAGTCTGTTTTGCCCATGTGCTAATTGCGGAATGATCTCTCCCTGTCCTTATCTCGACTACAAAGCCTCTCAACATGTATTTTCTCCCCTGCCCAGCTAAGAGGGGGGTTATAGAGCAGCTTTGGTGGGAGTCTGGCCTCCAGTCAGGTTCAAACGGGACTTCAAGGGTGCAGAGGTGACAGGAAAACCCTGTGGAGGTGCAGTTTCCCTTCCGCTTACAGCGGCAGCAGTCACGGTTCTGCATTGCCTGAGCACTCGTAGAGGACTCCTCTCACAACCCAAAGTAAATTCACATTTTAGGATACTGCTATGTGGCCATGTGTTTGACATATCTTGTGGCAGAATTAAGATCCTAAATGTCACACTCAGCAAGAAGTTTGCTTGAATTTAGCAGAATTCCAGGTTTCACAACATGCCCCTGAGTTGCTTTAAAAAAGAAAGATGTTGGGACAAAAGCCCCCAGAGAGCAATATGCAGTAAAATTGCAACACTTCCTTAAGCATGTGAAAGGATAATGATGTTCAGGATGCATTTGCTGCTCAGTGTGATTCACCAACCAGTGTGTATGGGTTACTATCAGCCTGCAATGCCTTTGTGAATGGCTTACTTCACCTCTTGGCTGCTGCGCTGCCTGAATGTCGCCTGGTGTTACTCGATAAAAGTTTATGAATGGAAAATAAATAATGGCCAACCAAGAATGGGCAGCATTTGGATTGCAATTCAGTGGGTTTGAAATGGTGAGTAGAGTCTTTGCAGATGTTCTATGTCCTGGAAAACTCTGTCAGAGTCAAAAATCCAAAGATGAACACAAGGGCATATGCAGGGAATCTGAAAGCTTACGAACACCAAAGTAACCTCCTCCCCTGATGAACTTCTCAAAAGCCTGAGCTCTACCCTGCATTGAGTGCTGCTCTGGCAGGGGCTCAAGGAGGCTTCCACTGGCTCTGCTGGGTTGGGGTATGCTCCTGGAGTGAGCTGGGAGGATGGACACTTGATCCCCAAGCTCCAGCTGCTGGGGCACAGATTTGCCTCATCCCTACCACTGCTGCCCCACAGCTGCTGTGCCTGGAGAGCCTGTTAGCTCATGGCCCCCAAGAAACACCCTCTGTTCTCCAAATCCCAACTCCTACTTATATCAGCTGCTTCTTCAGTCTTGCCCTCAACCTTCACCCCCACTCTCCCAAGAACAGCTCTGATCTCTCAGATCAGAGCTGCTTCAGCCTCTTTTAGTTCCCGATTTTGAAGCAAAGAGGTCACAAAATACCTTCATGGTGTAAACCCACCCAGTATTAACACATCCCGCCATTAGTCTGATTCCTCAGCTCTGCCATCATCTCTGGGATGTTTCTCAAAACATACTGAAAATCCATAAAAATTCTGTTGTCTGCTGGAGCCATGGTGACTTCTCTCCTGCTCTGCACCTCGGCACAAACATGCTATAACCACCTGTGACATCCTTCCTGCACTGGCCATTGTTCCAGGCCTTCCTGCAGGCACCCGAAAGATTATTTGTGATTCACCCCGGCCTCAGTAGCCCAGAGGAGTGTCTACAGGCTCAGAACAAGCTGTGGCCACCTCAGCCTGGCTGCAGCCCCTGCCCAGGGGTCACTGCTGCAGACACAAAGCCAAACGTCCCCTGACCCAGAGACAGCTGGTTCCTGCTGCACCTCTGTTGACATGACATGGCTGGGAAGCATCCCGACCCTGGGGTCTGTGCTGTCAAAGGTTGGGTCACGGGGTGCAAGATCACCCTGGCTTCTCTCCCTGAGCTTTGAAGATCACGGCCCAGGAAGGAGGCAGCTGCAGGTTGGTTCATACATCAGCCCTCAAAGGCAGTAACAGGGGCAGGGGTGCCCCACAACCCTGTTTGAGAAGTGGGGCTTTCCAGTACTGTGATTCTTCCAATTTCATGTCTGTGGTGAACCCCAGGCGTGGCTGGTGCAGCTGCAGGGCAGGCAGAGAGGGGCTTGCTGAGGCACTGCCACCTCTGAGCCAGCTGGGAGCGGGCAACAGCAAGCCCACAGCCCTCGGGGGACTTGTGGAGTCCCAGCTGTTACTGCCTCACTGTACTGGTGTCCAGCACAGCTGAGCTAGAGAGGGGTCTGAAACAGTGACTGACCTCCCAATTCCTGCTACAGCAGCATTGTGCAAACCTCCATTCTGGGGGCACCACAGTTCAGCACCATATGGGGATGAGGATGGTAAGGAGCTTCATGGGGAAAGATGGACACGTCCTCCTAAAGCCTGGCTTTAGCAGGCCAGGGGAAGCTTCCAGTTTGCTGTAGCTGCCAGCCCCGAGGATGCATTTAAACTCCTCTCTGCTGGACGCTTCCACCCCATCCATTGTGCCCCACAGGAAACCACTTTGTTTGTGTGACACCTTCTCACTCAGTGCAGAGGTGCTCTTGGTGGAAGTTTAAGCAGGAGCATAGTGTGATTATAAAGGCTTCCTATATCTATATGTAAAGATAGACCAACAGACAGAGAGATAATATTGCAATAGGTAGAGCTATATAGACATTTATGCATCTATCTACATGGATATCTATATATACTTGAAAATATATGAAGTTTTTTAGACCTTTTCCATTTGTAAGTGATACTGCATAGGCAAAATGAGCTTTAGAAAAATAATTTTAACTCCCCCTATTTTCCCACTATGTTGGCAGCTCGTGTTTCTCTCAAACTTACTGCTTGGTGCCTTACTAGTTTGGTATGATGCTATGCAGCAATAAAGCAAAAGTCATATCTAGCAGGCTGTCTGCTTAGCTTGCAGGAAGCTGTATCATAATTTGGAGGAAAAAAGAAAACTTGGAGCACTATCAGGGAAACAGAGACTCCATCCTTATCTTTAATGCAGTATTTGCTCTGCAGACATGCAATAACTTACTTTAAAAGATAATCATAAACTTTCAGGAACCAAGTATCATTTTAGCAGGAGAGTTTCACACTTCTCTGTGTGTGAGAGATGTATCTATTAAATTTCTTTCAAAGGCCTTGCCTGACCTATTTATTTCTCAATTGAGGGCCAAAATATCCCAATATCAAATAGCTGCAAGTACCTCAGTACTTATGGAACAGTGTAGCTCCTGGATCAAATCCTCATCTTGGTCACACTCTTTTGAAATGCAACAATAGCCACTTCATTATCTTTGGAAGGCTTATAATGTAATATTATAGCAAGAAACTACCCTGCTCTCAAGGTATGAATAATGGGGACTTGAGTCTTGAATATAATTGCCACTGCAAATGGAAAAGGTCTGTATCAAGAACGGGGACAGGTATTTCTACAGGTAACGCAGTACGCAAGTGCCTTGCTTCATTAAACTCTAAGTAGTTGAAAAGCATTTAAAAGACCCTATGCACTACTATTTTTATATGCAAGTCTGTAAGCACTCCCAGAAGCCATATACCCCAAAGACTACAGGTTAATGTGGTAGCTACTTTATGAAGCTACCGCCCCGGCCGCACGCGTACCCCCTGCTGCTGCCCTCAAGTATGCTGCTGGAACAAAACACTCCTGGTGTTCGGGAACAAAACCCAAGTCAGTGAGAACAGACACACAGAACTGCTCAGGTTTCCATCCCTGTTAATTTAGCAAGATAACCACAAACTCCTACTGAGTGTTTAGAAGGCGTGAGGGCTTTACATGAAAGCAGGGGTGGAAGAACAGATTTGTCTTTGGGCACTGCTAATAGACAGGTAAGTTCAGAAGAATTGTGGGTGGCTTGGTAACCCCACAGAAGGCCACAGCATCCTTTTTGATTACACAGGACTATTTGAAGACCCCAAATGGTCCTAAAGCAGATGCCATTCCAGGCAGGCATTTAAGGACTTGAAGAGTCCTCCCCAAACACAGGCTTAAAACCTACCCAGAGCTAAGGTTTATAGATGTAGCCTTTTGTGTGCCATAGGGCAAAGATGGATGGCTTTGAAGACTTTTTAAATGAACATGTATTCTATCAAAAAATACCATTCAGCCGTTACAAATTTTGTATATAAGTGTAGGACATGTGACTTACAAAGTTGCTGGAAACCTAATCTCTATTTCACTAATGTTTGCCACATTTTTTCTTGCCCCAAAAAGTATCAAATCCCCTTGCTTTATTTTCCCATGGCAACGAAATAACCACATTCACAAATTTTTATTTCTGTATCTCATTATATTAATTTTTACCCCCCTGCTCTTCTCTTCATAGGCAGTGAACAGTGATAGAAGCAGGCAGATGGGCAGACCTGCCATCAATCCAACTCAGTACAAGATGCCTGGCCTGCAGCTTTTGCCCCTCTGCCCTAGTCAGCCCCTGCTGCACACTCCCCAAGGTTCCAGCTCTGTCTTTTTATTCATCACCATAACCGAAATCCTTTCATTTCCAGTAAAAAAAAAAAAAGACACCTGAAATACAACCAGTTAGTATCAGCACTACCAAATGAATGCCTGTAAACCAGGCTACGTGAAGCCCAGCCCATCAGGGAGATGTTCAGGCTGTGTATCGCAAAGGAGTACAGAAATTAATCATTCACCTTCCACCACTTCTCACCTGGGTTTGGCTACTCC
This sequence comes from Heliornis fulica, assembly GCA_013399135.1. Taxonomy (NCBI): domain Eukaryota; kingdom Metazoa; phylum Chordata; class Aves; order Gruiformes; family Heliornithidae; genus Heliornis; species Heliornis fulica. Next base: position 61,976 of record VXBZ01001512.1, read on the forward strand.
ACTTCCCAAAGCTCTGGTAAAAATCTCAGACACGAAGCAAACCCCAAAGACAGTCAGAGCCATGAAAAACTAGGCTGTTGATGGTCTGCTATGTCTCACCAGACAGCCCAGCTAAATTAGGACACAGAGTTTTGGGCTTCCCATGCTCCTACGAGCAGATGTAGAAAAGACCTGGCTCGTGAAGTCCTGGAATTTGGCAGAAAGGGTTTTGCATATTTGTTTGCTGCTTATGCCTCTACCTTCTCACCCCAACAACTGGATGCAGAGCAAAGATGTGGCAAAACTTCCCTGTTTCGGTGGCAAAAACTGGTGGCAAATCCCCACTGTTAACAGCCTGCCCAGGGAGACCAACGGTGAATGACAACCCTAGGAGCAGAGACTGCTCCTGGGCCATGCAGCAGGCTGCATTGTGTTCTGCCCCTTAGCTCTGCGAATTGCAGCCTGCTCACACGTGCTTGTTAGCACAGCACTAAGCAGAACAAAGAGGAAATTTTCTTCTCAAATACTCCCAGTGGGCAGAGCTGCCACCAGAAGAAGAAAGGTATATTATATTCTCCAGAAGAAGAAAGGTATGTTATAATCTCCACTTCATCCAAGTGTCTTGAAATCTTGGGAATTGGTGGGTTTCATTGACTGTAAAATTATCTACCCTGACAGTCCTGCAATGCACTGGCCTCTTAACAGCAGGTGAGGCACCAAACCAGAGAACAGAGCACATAAATCACAACAGTAGGAGACAAAAGAGCTACAGCTAAAGCTGTCATGTCCTCTGACTGTCAGGCACACCTCAAGGGGATGTCCCATGCAGTGCCATGAGGCTAGAAATAAACCTAGCTGCTTCTTTTCGCTATTATTTTTGCTACCTTGCTGCTTCTCCTTGATGTAACTCATGTTACACCACTTCGGTGTCTTGGCTGGATCTCCATGTGGCTGTCACTCTCTCATGTCTGACTCATTTTAACCCTTTGTGTCATCCCCTTAACATCCCCACATCCATCCTGAGCTATTCTTTCAGACCCTGGGTTAGCCCCCTGTCATCTGCTGAGCTCCTATGCTGTATGACCCTCCTTGTACTCATCTCTGCTGCAGGCTGCTTCAGTTCTGGCTGGCAAGTGGCCCCAGGTGACCCCTCACTCATCTGTGTCTGAAAACAATCAAAAGCCACTAGTAACATCAAACTGCTTTTAACTGGCCAGCAGTTACTTAGTAACTTGCTGAGGACTTGTAAAAGCCCATAGGTCCTCTACAGCTTGCAGGTCTTAGGAATAGCACCCACCACATCTAGAAATGGTGGTATCACTCAGCTGCTTTTCAATTCCCTCTTTAGTGAAGAGTATTACAGGGCCATTTACCTAATGAGTTACACATTAGAAGATATCTCCAGTGTCTAGGTGTGCACTAACAACTGGATGTAGTGGTGGGAGCTGTCATGCCCATGTCTGCCACTGAATAGCGCTGAGGTACACACGGGTCATTGATTAAATTATGTAGCACCTCAGCTGAGGTGATTCAGCTGGTCAGCAAACTTATACTAGTAAGTACTAGTGCAGAAGTGTGCCTTCTGTGTCATCTGGCAAACTGCTGGATAGCTTTTAAACAAGAGACAATAGGGTGGAGTGGGGTGGCAGAGGAAATCATAAGTAAGATCTGTCTTCCCTGAGGTCAAGGTGGACTAAGCAAGCAGGCCTTCTGGATTCAAGCCCAGCACTGTGCCAGGAGTGGACATGGCACAAAGGGAAGAAGGACAAGTATTGCTGTTCAATGTGGAAGCAGGTCTGCTACAGGAGACATCAACAGGGGACATAGGAACAGCTGCGAGCTAGATTCTGGTTTATTGTCTCCTGGACTTGGGAAGGAAAGAAGTAAAAGGCAGACTTCTGGATTATTTAATGAAGTCATCTCAACAGTCATTACTTTTGGTGATTTAATGGCCCAGAAGAGCAATGTCCTCTTCCTATGAGTCAGGAAACGGCTGTGTATGGCTCAGCTCATGGCCAAATAACATACCCTCAACCTCAGTCTGCTGGGGTGTCCTCAGCCTGGGTCTGCTGGGGCATCCTTGATGGCTGGCCACCACCCTGGTTTACTCCCCAAAGCTGTGACCTACAGCCTGCCCAAGCAGTGCTGACCTGGTGCAACATGAAAGGAGACATGCTGCCAGAAGCATTTACAGAATCAGACCCAATTGCACGTCCTGACCTCATGTACTGCCCTGTCTTAACCACACAGGAAAAGAACTAAGAAATGTAACCATTTTCTGCTTAAAGGCAGCAGATTCCTTGGAGGAAAGAAAAACGCCTTAGGAACCACATTTCTTTCTTAAACTGGCAATGGGTCAGATCAACACGACTGAAAGAAACACACACACAGCAGCGATAATCTGACAAATCCTGGATAATAATTGCCCAGCTCCTCCCTGGGAAAACTGAAATTAGAAGTCACAAGACATACCACAAGGCTGGCACAGAACAATATCTGTAGTGAAAACACACATTACTCAGCCAACCCTGCTGGTGGAGGATTGATAAGGGTGTGCAGACTGCAGTGCACACACCCTGGTGACCACATAAAGGCCAAGACCTGCTTCTTACTTTAGTCAAAGAGAGAGCAGAAGCCTTGCTTGTGGGAGACTGGCACACCACTGCCCTTACCGGCCGGGACTACTCGTAATCCCGCTCTGGGGCATGTAACACTTGTTGTTGCATCAGATCTTGCCTTCTGGAACTTGAGCAACACAGAGCAACCCGGTCTCAGGGCAGGCATGAGATCGCTGTGAGGAGGAACTGGGGACAAACAGGCCACCAGTCCTTGCCAGGTGCACCACTGGTGGCACAGCACATGCTCCCTGTTATGGGCTGGGTCACATTCTGGATGGAGGTCTGCCTCCCCCCACACTGTCCTCCAAACAATCACATGTACACACTCAGTATGATCCAACAGTTAATGATCTAGATTTTCTGACCATGCAGTGCTCCACACAAACCTGTGGCAGAGAAGTTCCAGTACAGTGTGCTTGGTTGAGAAGAGGCTTCAGGTGTGGTCCCCAGGAGTACACATCTTTTGTTTTACCAACAGCACCATGGCACTCACACTTACCAAGCCTGCCCAGCCTCACACTTTGGAGAGGACCACAGTGTCTCTCAAGCAGCATCTCTTGCCCAAACAGCCAAAGTCATTCTATGCACAGCTATTCAGAGCTGCTGCTCTTAACTGCACCACGGAGCATCATCGTGCAAGTCTCCCACTCACATCTGCTCCATCCTCAGCTGAAGTGCACAATACTCTACTGGAAAACTCGAAGATCTCACTCTTATGCTCCTTGCAGCAACCCCCAGGGCTCCAACACAAAATCAAGAAGCCCAAGTAGGACACTGGGGTGCCTCACTCCCAACTGCCCACCTTGTTCTGCAGGAGCCAGCCCTGCAGAGTGAATTCCTGCAGTACTACACAAATGGAATTATATTTACAGAGCAGCATCTGGCCTCCACTTACACACGGAGTAAATGCAAACTCACCAGTAAACTCCTGGAGGTATCAGATGTGCTAACAGATTTTTCTCAGCCTTGACACCAAGGGTAACACAGCGTGCAGATCAGCCATGCAGTGTCAGACCAGAGTATTTTCTTGCTCACAGTGACAGCAGGAGAAGTGCATGGGCAAAAGAGGGAAATAGGGCACAGTCAGTGAGGGCTTTCTTATAGAATACTTTGGTGCTCCTGGCAAACAGCGATGTCAGAACTTGCTGCGTGGGACTTCGCAGTAGCCCTTCAGCATAAACAATCTGTGCTAGAAATTATTGAACCAACAAGATGAAGATGTTCAATAATTGACAGAAAAACTAGTTTCCAGAAATAAAGCAGCAGCCTAGCAGCTGAATCCTCTGAAGAGGGAAGAACATGGATTTCTTCAGTACTTTGGCTAAATGTTTTTCTTGAGTAGTTGCAGCTTTCCTATTTAAGAGGTGAATGAGTGCAAAGCTGGACCCTTCTGCTGTCTGACAGAGAAGGGCTGGACTGTTAGCAATAACTATTCAGCTTAACTCTGAACAATAACTGCACTTAAATGACTGACATCAGCTGGTGGCCCAGCCAAGCCACCAAGGATGGAAACAGGGTAAGAACAGATCTGATGAGAGTGATTAATTTTCCACTTATATTGATGAAATCCTCATTGTCACAAAGTCACAGAATGGCTGAGGCTGGCAGGGACTTCTGGAGTCATCTGATCCAAGCCCCCCTCCCCCCCGTCTCAAGCAGGGTCACCTAGAGCCCAGGACCATGTCCAGATGGCTTCTGAATGTCTCCAAGGAGGAAGAATGCCACCTCTCTGGACCACCTGTGCCAGTGCTCAGTCATCCTCATAGTAAGACTGTGTTTCCTTATGTTCAGATGGACCTTCCTGTGTTTTAGCTAGTGCCCACTGCTTCTTGTCCTGTCACTGAGCACTACTGAGAAAAAGCCTGGCTTCATTTTCTTTACATTCTCCCAGTTCTGGGCTCCCCAGTACAAAAAAGACAAGGATCTCCTGGAGAGAATCCAGCAGAGGCCNTGAGTTCCACACTGATGTGAGGAAGAACTTCACAGTGAGGGTGACAGAGCACTGGAACAGGCTGCCCAGGAGGGTTGTGGAGTCTCCTTCTCTGGAGACATTCAAGACCCATCTGGACGCCTACCTGTGTGACCTGCTCTAGGGAGCCTGCTTTGGCAGGGGAGTTGGACTCGATGATCTCTCGAGGTCCCTTCCAACCCCCACAATTCTGTGATTCTGTAATTGCTAAGATCCCCCTAAGCCTTTTCTTCTCCAGGCTGAACAGTCCCTGCTCTCTCTGACTTTCCTCACATAAGAGATACCCCTTTATCATCTTCATAGTCCTTCATTGGACTCTCTCTAGGATGTCCATGCCTGTCTTGAACCAAGTAGCCCAGAACTGGCCACAGCACTCCAGGTGTGGCCTTACCAGTGCTGAGGGGAAGGATCATCTCCCTCGACCTGCTGACAGCAGTTTGTCTAATGCAGCCCAGGATGCCATTAGTCTTCTTTGCAGCGAGCGCATGCACACTGCTGGCCCATGTTCTTCTACTGGTTTCAGTGGGGTTCAGCATTTCTGGAGGACTCTCCATCCAAGAGCTTGAAGCCCTATAAAAACACTGAGTAAAGTCAGGAAGCTCACTAAGAGGGTCTGCAAAGTCAATAGATCTGTTCTGAAGAGACATCCAGGTTAAAAAAAAAAAACAAACTAGCTGGGATTAGAAAGGGGTCAAGGACTAGTCAAGGACAGGGTCAAGGACTGGTCAAGGACTGTGAGTTTAATCTTTCCACTCCTGCCTTTAACACTTGTCTGTGTTTGCCAGGATAGAAAGTTTCAGATACTTCCCTGGTACTTCACCAGGGTTTTCCTTATGATTCATGCCACTTTCATCCCAACCAGACAACTCAGACATTTTTTAGCCTTTAGGAAACAGACTCAAAACAGGATCAAAACTGCTTCAAGTGGGAATCAAATTCTGCTTTGTCCCAGCCTTTGCCGACTACACTGAACCCAACCCATATAAGCTATTCGTGCCCTCTTCCCAGGGGGCGGTTTCTCCGCACCACTCCGAAGGCACAATGAGACAATGGGCCTGGGCTGGGGGGTAAATGGAGGCTGCATCTTTGTGGGCTGGAACAAGCTGGCAGAAAGCAGTTTCCCCTCTGGGAGCATTGTCTCAGGAGGGGGCTAAGAATTCATAACAGGCTCATTTTCAGTAAAGCTCTGCGACTGTGCTGCAAGTGTTCACAAGCAGGTATCTCTCTCATGGTGGGAGGAAATGTGAAAAGCAAAGCTTGTGCATCATATTCTCAATTGTCCTAAGCCAGAATAACCCATTATGTTATTTTAAATGGTTTGCAACTCAGGGAGGCCATACCCTATGCATTACATGTCCACTCCTAGGCACTGGTGCCCCATCCTCATGTGTAGGACAAATGCAGCCGTGCAATTCATGGCTGTATCATCATGAGCCCCCATCAGAGTTCCCTGACGTTATTTTACCCTTACTTAATTTTATCCTAAGGCACTGGCATACTGGTAAAGCCTAGAATATTTGAAGGGTTAAATCTTGCCTTGTCTCATCTCTGCCTCTTGCTTTTCTCATAGCAACAGCGTTCATAGGAGGGAGAGGCACACAGGCTTGCCATTGCCGTACTGACAGAAGTCAGCACTTCAGATCCCCGTGACTGCCTCAGAAATAAAGATCTTGTCACATTCACTTTAATCTCCAGCAAGTGCCAAGTTATGTCAATGTCAGCATGAGAAGCTGCTCTGTCTCTCTCTTCCTTTCCCTGGTGGCATTGAAACACAGACAAAAGATAAGGAAGACAAAACACCCAGACTCAGTTTGTGTTCAGCTGGTGAGGTTTTTTTCACATGGCTCGGCTGCAGGAAGACAGCAATAGGATTTTCCTTTCCAGAAAGGACCAAACAGTAAGAATAGGCTAGCCTTCCCTGACCCACAGAAATTCAATGTATGTTCTTCCTTTAAACTGTTGTTAAACATTTTAGATGAGACTGCAAAAGACAAAAACAATAGATGAAGGCTGAAGATAAGTAGAAGATATGAAATGATTAGAAGTAAGGAAGTTACTTTGAGGCCTTAAATACAGTGCTTCTGATCTTGCAGGGGCTGAACAGCCAGTTTGCTCATAAAGATCCACCAAAAATAATGGCATGCATTTCTACCTTTCACAGTTGTAGGGCTAGAAGTTGTCAGATTCCTGGCTAAGTGACTCCCCTGAGCACAGACAAGAGCTGCAATCATCTCAGTCAAATAACTGTGACTTTGAAACAACCCACCAAATGAATCTATGCGGAGGTGAGTGTCTCTGAAGAGCTGTTTATGGAATAAATTGATGCTGGAGTTAGTTTTCCTGCATCTACAAATGCTGTGGCACTGCCATGTTACGCATTACACATGTGCAAGGAAGTGTGAGTGCAGCCCCACACAGAGATCATCCTGCCAGTTCCCAAGTAATTAGATGCGATGCTTAATGGCCAAGAGAAGAAAGCTTCTCACTTCTTCTCAGGCTCCCGCTGGAAATTCTTGCTGATGTATACACATTACGATCTAACCTCGCTGGGCAATTGCTGACTTCGAGCATTCACGTCTCACCTAGTTTTGGCTCTGAGTGTTTCCTCATTTAACATTTATTACAAAAAAAATATAATATCCATCTTGCCTTTACTTTAAGGTGTGTACTCAAACAGAGAAAAGGATAGAGCAGCCCTCCCTGAGCGAATTCAGGCTCTTTTGAAGAGACATCCGAGAGACGCTTTTGAAGAGCAGCAAACATTAACTTGACTGCTGTTACCTATTTGTGAGGGTTTCTGACACTGTCTTTTCACAGCCATGCTCTCCTTTTAAATCATTAATGAACATTCACCCCTCAGCATCCTCCATGCTGCTTCATCCCTTGCAGGTGACTGAATCTACTCCACAAACTTTGTTCTTTTCCAAAACACTCCTGAATAGACTGAGCAGACGTGTTGGCTGTGCCTTCTGGATTTTTTCAGTGTTTTGCTCTTTCTGGTAGTGACACAATTTTCACCACCACCATATCCCTGTGAGCCAGAAAGCAGCAGATCACCTCCAGATCACCCACGTATTGGGGCTTAACAAGGCCTGTGGTTCAGACATCATGACCAGCTGTCTTCTCAGGCAACGAGGCCCTCAGAACAGCTGCTTGCCCTCATCCTGCAGCCTGTGCAGGCAGGGAACAACCCATCAGGACAACTGGGAACTAAGCAGTGCATTCCTGATTGAGCACTTTGTGGTTATTCTCTTGCACAAGGAGATCAAGCTTCCATCAATCCCTGAAGTTTCATAGCCCAGGAGCTCAGGAGCCAGGGCTTGTGGGATCCCTCCCAGCTGCAGCAAAAGCTTTTCTGAAAGCATCGCATTTCTACAGAACAATCCCATTTCAATAAAAAAGTCTCCACCAATTCAAAATACTTAGAAAGTACTGACTGGATCTAGACTGGAAACACTCAGTAACCCAATGTATAGAGAGTAAAAGGAAACAAAGAAATCAGGGAATCACCAGGTGGGAAAAGACCTTTAGGATCATTGAGACCAACCATCCCTGTCCTCTCCTAAACCATATCCCTGAGCACCTCATCTACCCGTCTGTTAAATACATCCAGGGGTGGTGACTCAACCACCTCCCTGGGCAGCCTGTGCCACAATCTATCAACTCTGTTTTATCAATTTCTTCCTAATATCTAATCTGAACCTGCCCTGGTGAGGCTTGAGGCCATTTCCCCTTGTCCTATCACCTGTCACTTGGCAGAAGAGACCATCCCTCCCCTCTCTACAACCTCCTTTCAGGTAACTGCAGGCAGTGATAAGGTCTCGTTCCAGCCTCCTCTTCTCCAGACTAAACACCCCCAGCTCCCTCAGCTGCTCCTCACAAGATTTGTTCTCCAGACCCTTCACCAGCCTGGTTGTCCTCCTCTGGACCTGCTCCAGGACCTCAATGTCCTTTTAGCAGTGAGGGGCCCAGAACTGAACGCAGTACTTGAGGTGTAGCCTCACACACAAGCATATAAGAATCTGAGTTTCCAGCCAGAGAGCACTGAGCAGTGTGCTTCCCAAATGCAAAGCATATTCAGATTAGGGATGTGACTGCAGGTGTGACTCTGAAAAGGTGACCTTCCTTCCCTCGTCCCCATCACCCATCAGGTACCTGTGCTCAGGCAGAATTCAGCAGTCCTTCCAACAACCGTGGTAGATACACATGTAATGGAAACCCATGTGGTTGAAACCAACAGACACCCTGGCCTACCTCTTGAAAAGGGAAGCTGTATCCCTGTCCTGTACCACCCACCCCCCCACCCTGAGATGGCTGATACTTTTAATTTACATAATATCGCACAGGCTCCTCCAAGTCTCTCTTGCAATCCCTCTCCTTGCTTTTATTTAAATTGTTAACACCACTCCTACATATATAAAGACATTCTAGAGCTCTTAAGCCAAAACTACTGCCTAACTCCTCCTCAACTATACATGGGCTTTAGCAGAGCCACATTAGCTCTGTACTGCCTAAACATCTGTCCTCATCTGATTCAGCCAACTTAAGAAACAGTGGAAATACCCTGCTGCTTCTTCCAAGGTTTTGTTCTCTTCAACTAAACAAGGAAACCGCAAGAAAGGCTCGTGAGTAATACAGGAGGAATGAGGGATTTACTTTTTTTCTTGAAGCCCAACAGGCAACCTACAACCAGAGCACAACCACCACACTGACCTTAGTCTCTAAAGGATATCTGGATCACTAAGGCCAACCACTATATTTGCCATAAAACCACTTCTGCCATGTTTGTGTCCTTGTATTCCCCATTTGTCCCTATTTTCATTGTGTAGATACAGTGCCCAGTGCATGAAATCTCTGGTCTACCCACTTGAGAAAAAAAGAGGCTTGGAGATAGATAGTGACTGGTTGATACAAGCAGCTCTTATCTTCTCAAGGAGAAGAAATTTAATTTGCTTTTTGTGAGAGCCACTCTGAGTGTAACAGCTGTATTTTGCAAAATGCCTTTCTGGCAGATCTCAGCCAGGATTCTCCTCTTGCCAGCATCTGTGTGATTGCAGCATGTGTCCTTTTTGCCTTACATTTGGATCAAAGCGCACTGAAGAGCAACCCCCTGCCCAATCGCTTCACACCGGAAGGCTCTGGATCCGTTTTGAAGAGCACTCGAGTCCGGAGCAGTTCCCTCTCCTTACCACGCTTGCCACACCACACCTCCCACTCTTCCTGATGGTTCTCAGCAAAGCCATAACATTCTGGGGAAGTTCAGCCCAACTGCCCACATGCCTGACTTGCCGGCACAGCCTATCACATCGTTGCCACCTTGTGCCGCAAAAGTTCTGCTGAAAGGACCTGGCAACAAAGAGGCTTCCAACAGATACGGGTTTGAATCAAACATCACCTGAATCCTGCTGTCACGTGATTAACTGTTTACCTTTTAATTGCCTGTAATAATTGGGTAGTGGCAAGTTAATGAATTTCACAGGACGTGTTGTGTATCATCATGCCTCATAGTTGTTTACTCTGTAGGCGAAGCAGAGCTAAGAGTAACACTGTGAAATCCTGATAGAAGATAGTTAACCCTGTCCACCCACCATGGGAGACGGGATGCCTCCAAGAGACCTGTTCAGTCCCTTCCCATCTATTGCAGATTGCAATGCAGGGCAATTTTTTTTTTTTAATGTATTTTTTAAGACACCACAAAGTAGTTATACGCTGCACAAGCCCCTGTGCCACCAACCCACACTGACCCCAGAGGCTCCTGGCTCTGGCAGAAGCAACAACAGACTGGGAAAGAAGAGGCATGGGAACATGGGTCAGGTGGCATTGCAGAGCAGGAGCTTCCATAACCTTCACAAATTCTTCTCAACAAACCTGGGGAGAAGGCAGAAGCCAGGGCATTTTACATAATTTGTTTTAGTCATTAGTGGCTTCAATGGAAGCACATCTTCCCATAATAATGTTCTAGAGAACAGAGAGAGAAACAAACACCAAAATGCCAGGAGAATCACTCCTGATGGAGAGCAAACAGCTGCCAGATTTGCTTCCAAACAATTCATACATGAAACAATTCACTTAGCTCCTAATTATAAGGGACTTTTCCATTAAGATGCCATTTATATGGTAGTCAAACCATACTATGCCTCCTGCTGGGGAACAACCCTCCTTCTCTAGGGCAAGGAGACGTGGTCGTGCCTGTGTCTGTCCCCAGACCACAGGAGCAGCTGGCTGCCAGCCAGTGACCACAGCCAGCTCCAGCTGCCACTGCCTACCAGCGGATGGAGCTTCGCTGCATCCGCACTCCCGTTAGCTACAGCCCAGGTGCCCGCAGCTCACTCAGGTCTCTGCTGCCTCCAGGAGGACTCAGCAGTGTGGGCATCGCTGAGAGACACTGGTCAGTCAGAACCATTTAAGAGACTGATGGTGCAGGCAGCTTCCCCCATGGTGTGTCGAATGGTCCTGCAACTGGCTGCTACTGGGTCTGAACTCACGTTATGGGCATAATCAAGGCAGGAAGGCAAACCTGAGATTAGAGGAAGAGTTGTCTGCAAGGATGAGCTTTCAGCTGTCCACCATGTGACCACCATGCTGCCAGCTACATCCCTCTCTGCCTTCCTCCCTTTTGCCCTGTGGGAACATAAGATGAGGTTGCAGGAGGAAGAGTCAGAAGGCAACATGTGGGAAGGTAAAAGGTGATAGAGCTGCTACCAAGACAATGGGAGAAGCAGCAGTACTACCAGTAAGCACCAGTGGTCAAAGTCCAGAACGCTGCAGCATCATGCAGTCCCAGGTCTGTGTCAGGAATGGCTGGAGGAGCAGGTGAATGGGCACATGGGCAGCCTCTGGGATCACCCAGCAGAAAGCTGCTCTGCCAGCTCCCTGCTCAGCCAGAAGGCTTTATGCAGGGAGAGGGCAGGGGCTCGGGGTTACTTATGCAGGGGGACTACCAAAGCCACTCTGTTCAGGAGAGACCTGACTGGAAACCAGTGGGGACTCATTTCCCAGAGCTGCAGGGAAGCCCACTATGAGACCACCTCACACAGTCTTTCTGCTGGAAATGTGACTATTTCCGTTCTTCTCATGAGTGGGGCCACATGAATCCCAGCAGGCCAGAAGAGGAGGTGCCACACCAGCAACCCTGACCACGGCATCGTCTGACCTTGCTACCTACACAGAAACAGCTCGGTGACAGCAAGCAAATGTCCTCCCACTTTGTGCTGTCTGTGAACACTGACAATGATGGCAGATACCACCTGCAGTGCTGGTGGCAACTGGGATGGCTTCCAGGTCTGCAGTTGGCCATGAGAAGTTGGCCTCTGAGAAGTGACTGCCACTTCTTGAGGTCCTCCCCTGTGGAGCCCTGGGCTCCACAGGGGAGGACCACAAAAGCCACAGGTCTCCTGTGGCTCTGTCTACCTGTGGACAGGAAAATTAAATAATTGCTGCTAAATTAAGAACAGAAAGCTGTTTAGAAAAATTGTGCTTAGGCCTCTGATGTAGAATTGAAGAGTCATTAACCTAACTCACCTCTCTTCCTAGCCCTTTAATTTTCAGAATGAGTGTCCATACAGAGTTTTAATGAGGTTTAATTAATCTTCTTTAAAAGGTATCTTAGATTAACTTTCTTATGTTCTCCCTGTAGACAACCTGTGAATTACAGTATTAAAGCACCCTGCCTCAAAGGATTCTTCCACCATGGGAATGTCTCATGCTTAGAGTTTTTCAGCAGTAAAAATTTCTATACCATCTTTCATGACAGTTCTAGTCTACTGGCCCAAAGGGGTCAACAGAAGACATTTGTACAAACTAATGCAATTAGTTAAAACCTCCCTCTTACTTGATCAAATTATAGGGTCTGCTGCGACATTCTAATTCAAGTTCAGGGTGGTTTTACTGACCTAACACTATTCTGTTAAGGACTAAGGATTTGCCTACCAATGAACTTACACTGGTTTAATAGACCAGTTTCTCTATTGGAGGCAAAGTCCAGGAGACAGACATGTACTTTAGTAAAGACAAGCTGGTTCAGGTGAGGTTATACACATACCCAACTGACTTGAGCTGAAACAACTCACACTTAAGATTGCACAAGTAAATTAGTGTGGAGGAGTGACACCATAACTCCAGGAGCACTCGCTCCAGCCCCCAGGCGAGCCTTGGGTAATGTGAAGGAGGGTGAGTAAACACACCCCACCCACCACAGAGCAAAACAGCAAGTGGGCAGTAACTGCCAAGGAGCCGGTGGATGTAACGGCTGCACTCAGGGAAGTCTGGACAGCTGCTGTCGCGTGGGACCGACTCCATCTGAGACACAGATACTAACAGGTATCCTTCATGGAAGTGACATTTTACTTAACATGAGGCACCTTTAGAACATACTATTGTCATATGCCTAAAGGGAGTTTGCACAAAGGAAACTGCCTTCTAAAACAATTGTGTTTAACTGGTATGGACCAGGTTGTGCTCATGTTCCCTTGAATACTGTCTTTCTGTTAAGAGGAGGGACAAGATGTGCATTTGAATTACTACCACCACAGTGTTCAGGACAGAGGTTCCTATATATAACAAAACAATACAATGACAACATTTTACCACAGAATCACCAGGTTGGAAAAGACCTTTAGGATCATCGAGTCCAACCGTCCCTGTCCTCTCCTAAACCATATCCCTGAGCACCTCACCTACCTGGCTCCTAAATACACCCAGGGATGGTGACTCAACCACCTCCCTGGGCAGCCTGTGCCACAATCTATCAACTCTTTTTTATCAATTTCTTCCTAATGTCTAATCTGAACCTGCCCTGGTGAGGCTTGAGGCCATTTCCCCTTGTCCTATCACCTGTCACTTGGCAGAAGAGACCTCTCTACAGCCTCCTTTCAGGTAACTGCAGGCAGTGATAAGGTCTCGTTCCAGCCTCCTCTTCTCCAGACTAAACACCCCCAGCTCCCTCAGCTGCTCCTCACAAGGTTTGTTCTCTAGACCCTTCACCAGCCTGGTTGTCCTCCTCTGGACCTGCACCAGGACCTCAATGTCCTTCTTGTAGTGAGAGGCCCAGAACTGAACACAGTACTCGAGGTACAGCCTCAATTTTATGTTGCTTTCCTCTTTTTCCACTGCTTAAGGCTACAGAAATGACAACATGTAGTACTGTGAAATATGCTGAGAGATAGGGGAAGTGTCCAATTTCAAACTGCAATCTGTTATTTTCATATGGCAATGGACTTCCATTGGCCTTAGTTACAAAGAGGGTCCAGAAGAGTGCAAATCTTTCAAGGTCCATGGTGCAAAAACACTGGGTGCACTGGAGTGACTATTGGAAAAGCCCCCTGTCAGTCAGGCTTACAGAATGGTTAACAGCAACCACACTGGCTTCCCCTTATCTCCACCCCTGGAGAAACAATACTTGTGGTGAGCTCTGAACTAAGTGCCCAGTGGATACAAAGTTAAAAACAACACAGAGGGTAAAAGCTTCTGATGTGGTTTCCCTCCTCAAGCCTACAGCTTGTAAATGGAAAACTGATAGCTGCCACCTGCCACTGACTCACATCCTCAACACCTACACTGATGTCCCCAGCTATGTCAGAGGAATTGCTCGACTGCCATGCAAGCAAGCGAAGGTGCTACTCTGGTTAGTACAAATAGTGCATTTAGCACTCCTGCCTTGGCACACCCTTGGGCTGACCAAAGGGTCAGCACTGCCCCAACAAACATTTAGATGTCTCTAGTTCCTCTGTGTTGCACTCACACTACAGTTGCTGTCACTTTTTTGAACTCTCTGGTCAGCTCCCAGCTTTTGTCTCACTAGCAGAGCACATCTGAACCTGCTTGAGGCAACACCCCAAGATGTAGATGAAATAATTCCAGCATTTGCTGCTTCCTTGATCAAATGTTTCCCAGCACCAGAAAATCAGCATGGTAATAAAAATCATAAGAAGAAATAAAAAATCAAACACGACACATACTCCTCACTAGCAAAAAGGGGAATGTTTTCTTTCAAAAGGATGTTTTTCCCCAAAAATGAATTCTATGTCTTGTTAAAAATCATGGATGGCACTATAAATAACAAACCTGTGTCAATTTAACTACTGCAAACAGCACCCACTGGCAGACTAAGACAGAGGATACTGCTTAGAAGCGAGTGCTGTTTCTACAAAATACTCTGAGGAGTGAATGTTGAGGGCCAGGCTCTCAGTTTCAAGTATGGCAGCTCTGTGATGGAGGAGCCTTCCCTTTGTGTCAGGCAGTGTCCCAGCTCTAAGATTTCTTACCTGACTCTGTACGTGCCTGTGGGGCTGATGCAAAAGGCACACACAAGCTACCCTTTCACTAGGAAGGAAGAAAACACGTCTGAACAACCCAGATTTTTGGTATGGTGAGTTATATATTTAAATAGGGTCTACAATACATTTACTTATTGCTTGGTTGATTTTTTTTCTGTGTTTAAAAAAAAAAAAGAAGGAATTTGTGAAAAGGTAAAGAGAAATTAAAAGCATGTTGAAATCTCATGCTCACACCAGTTTGTTCAACCTATGTTTCAGGTCTAAGAGACTTAGTAAGACAAACTCACAAAAGCAACCACCAAATTTGAAACCCTATGGAGAGAAAAAATGGACCCCCGCTGACATGTACCACAGTGTTACAGTAAATCTACTGTTCCACAGGCAGGACACTGCAGTTTTCTGATAGCGAAGGGTATTTTGTTTTTATCCACTACATTGTCTTTGGTTTGCTGTGTGGCTGCCAAGATGGAAAAACAGAACAAACTCTACTTTCTTTCAGCCCTTGCAAGGTGCTTCTCCACCCTATCAAAGTTCAAGAGCCTGAACCAACATTTAGGAACTTTCCAGAGACAGCAAATAGGTCCCATCAGGCAGTTTTATGTATTTATTCTGTCATCTTTTACAGAGAAAGACAACAGGCAATGGAGTTCAAATGAAGCCCAGAGAAGCCAAAAAGGAAACCACAGGTTTTATTTTTCTCTTCAGAGCTTGTGTTAGTGTGACCTCATCCCTCACGAGGCACAAGAGATACTGTGCTGTGCTTTTCTAGGTTTTTTTACATACCTCTGGTCACCCAGAGGGATTCTGTGAACTCAGATAATGCTAACATTAACTGAAAGATGCAAATAAATGCTCTTTAATTCTCCTCTTGCAACTTTCTCAGACCTTCAGAGAGATACCTGGAGATAAGGTGTTCTTGTTTCAGTGGCAAAGGTCATGTTTAACGACAGGTTTGGGGAAATAAGTCAGACTGTTTATTGTCCAGTGGTAGCTTTGCTCTCTTTGGTTCACAGAGTGTAAGAGAGAAAATTATTTTCTAATCTCTCCTTTGGTGATCCCTCTCCCTCTGGCTTCCTAATTCCACCCACAGAGAAAGGTAATTGAGGTGAGACTGACAACTCTGTGTAGTTCCCTGAGGTCACAGAATCATAGAATCATAGAATGGTCTGGGTTGGAAGTGACCCCAAGGATCATTGAGTTCCAATCCCCCCTGCCACAGGCAGGGCCACCAGTCTCCAGGTCTGGATCTAAACAAGGTTGCCCAGGGCACCATCCAACCTGGGCTTGAGCACCTCCATGTTTGGGGCATCCACCACCTCTCTGGGCAGCCTGTTCCAGCACCTCACCACTCTCTTGGTGAAAAGATTGCCCCTGTAATCAAATCTAAACCTTCCCTCCTCTAGCTTAAATCCATCTCCCCTTGTCCAACCACTATTTACCCTTGTAAAAATCCAACTCCCCTCCTGTCTATATGCTCCCTTTAAGTACAGGAAGGCTGCAATGAGGTCCCCCTGCAGCCTTCTCTTCTCCAGGCTGAACAAGCCCAGCTCCCTCAGCCTGTCCTCATAGGGGAGGTGCTCCAGCCCCCTGATCTCTTCATGGCCTCCTCTGAACCCTCTCCCACAGCTCCACATCTCTCTTGAATTGGGGGTCCCACATCTGGACACAGTGCTCCAGATTGGGCCTCACAAGGGCAGAGTAGAGAGGGACAACCAGCTCCCTGTCCCTGCTGGCCACCCCTCTTCTGGTGGAGCCCAGGAGACTATTGGCCTGTGCATCTCCACTCAAAATCAGGTTTTGTTCTTCTCTTACTCCTCTCAGTTATGACTCTACCCTTGAAGGCCCTAAAAGTTAAACAAGAGCATCCAGGAGGCATTATAGCTTATGTTGCCTGCAAGCAAGCAGAAAGTATTAACATTTCAGTTTGTGCTTTGTAACTGGGTCAGCCTGTACCAGCAACAGGAACTTGGAATGGCTTAAGGCCTTTCTTCCATGCCATGGTAAAACTCCCTCTGGCTTCAACAGCACGGGAATATCACTCCTCCCCCCAGTTCTGGGGGAGTGATGCTTTTCTGATAGATTACTGTGATTAGTCCAGGTTATAGCACTGGTGAGATGCAGAAATGGCTCTACTGGATTGGAGAATCCAAGTTTAATAATTAATTTGGGGGATAACTTCTAATCCTTTAAATGGGGGTATCTTACAACAAAGTTTCAGATACACAATCTGCTAATAAAGTAATTGTAACAGCTTTATCCTAGACATGGAGGTTCTTCTTTCCTTTGGAGGGGGGCTGCATAGAGAGGTATTGACACCCCTTCCTTTTTCTTTTAAAAACTTGGATGTATTAGATGCGAAGAAATGGAGGTATCTGGCTCTTTGGGCAAGTGACCCTTTCTGTCCTTCTCCATACTCTCTTATGTCACTGTAGGCCAGTGGGCTGGCTGGGATACCGAATGCATGGCTTGTAGGCACACTTCCAGCCAACAGTTTACTGTGGAAAGGATGAAAGATTTGATAAAAAGAAGGAAAATCAATCACCCAAACAATGAAGCAAGGGGCTCAACTTCACTTCAGGCCCTTTTATTCAGGACATCTTTGGCAGGGACTGTTTTATTCTCCTTGCCAAAGCACAGCCAGCTGAGCAAGCAAGGAGAGTGTGCAACTTGCAATAGGTCAGTAACTTCATGGAGGTCAATGAAGTCACTCACATGCTGAAGCCAACACACGCTTACTGAGCTTTGCTGAATCAGCACCTACTTCCCTAATAAAGCAAAAGGATTCCTCCAGCTTCCATTTCCTATTTAGAAAGCTTCCCTTCCCCTCCATAAGGAAAGAGACTTCTCCTGACAAAACTGATGGAGCTCTTCCTCTACACCATGACAAGCTAACACATGAGCAGTATCAGATGCATCCTGCATTAGTTACCAAATCTCTACCATTTTAATCCAGTCTAACAGGACAGACAGACTGGCGCATGTGAGCCTGGGTCTTTGTCAACCTGTGACCTTCAGCTGACATTAGATGTTGTCTTGAAGAACATGACATCCTCCTTAATTGCATAACACAGCTACACAAGTCTGTCAAGGACAGAAACAGGGAAACAGTGCCAGGTTCAACATTTGATCCAGGGTTGACACAACTAGACTCATCAAGCCAGGAATCCATTGCAGTGTCACCATGTTTGTTACAAAGTGATATCCATGGTAGAGAGGAAAATGGATTAGACAATGTCCACACCAAGACATTGTCTCTCAGTTAAGGAAAACCATGCACACAAGACCACCATGTGCTCTTTGGACAGCTGAATTGTTACCTGTGTTTCAGTCCTAGTCACATGTTGAATAAATCTAGGTCAAGGAAATTCCATTATTATACCATAAAAATGTAAAATTTGGGTTTGTTTAATGTGACATTTGAGTTTGGGAAAAAGCCTTTGCTCTGAAGTCCAGTTATTGACTAACACTGCTAAGCACGGAAATAGCTTATCCCCAGATCCTCTTCTGACACTTCCCTGTAATTTCCATTAGATTTGAAACCACAAGTCTGGCAGAGTTACTGCCAAAAAAGGACTTTCACCGTCTCCACCACGCTACCATAGGTAAGGTATGAAGAAATAAAACACCCAGGGGCAAACTCCCTCTCCCTCTGTTGTTGATTTCCATCAACAGCTTTGCAATGAGAATGGATTTGGCCTTTCATCCTAAACAGGCATCCACCTTGTAAACACCTCTGGTTAGTGAAGAAAGACTTGCAAAGCAACTATTTCTTATAGCAGATCCTGGCAGATGACTCCTCATCACCTCCCGTGAACTTTTCAAATCAGGATGTTTTACAGTTCCCAGCTCAGCACTGAATTAATTTGAAGCCAGATCCAGCCCACAGCCAAGACAGACTCTCTGTAAAGATGAGTCCATAAAAAAAATGAGCAGATCTGTTAGCAATGACACTGCTGAAGCCTAGTTTACAGCAGACCTCTAGTCTGAGAAGGGATGAGGCCTGAGAGACAAGTTTCCTGTGATTAAGGTTTTTGCAGCGGTGCTCTCTCCTGGGGAGCCTCTGGTGTCCATTAAGGGTTCACAGTTCGATTGGGTGAATTCTTTGATGTCTCATTATGCAGTTAAGCCCATACTCCGGCTTTGCCCTGAGGCCACTCTCTTCTCTCAAGGCACTAATTTTCATGAAACTCCTAGGAATCTTAATATCTCTAATACTGCAGTCACTGTTCCACAATCTGGCAGCAGTTTCAAGAAGCATTTGGCAAGATGGAGACTGGAGATATGGGAGACGAGAGGCAAGCAAACACTCCTATCACATAAGTATCTTTTCCTGAGAAAACTAGGTTAAGGACACCATTATGCACTCCAAGAAAGGTGCACTGCAATAGCAGGGGTGAGATACCATTTCTAGACCCAGCAGAGAGAATCTTACTTCTTGCTCAACTTTCATTACTGGCCTTTCAATCATCCTGCTCTCTGAAACAATTTCAGACACAGAACTAACTCATACACTGATGAAGAGCAAAGAAACATTTTAAGCACAAGAAACCATATCCTTTCCTTTACTGTAAATCTCTTTGTTTATTAAAAAAAATTACCAGTCAGGAAAATCTCAACTTCCTCACATCCAAAGAAGCCACTCCTGGCTCTTTCCTTCCCTTCTGCCTCATCCTCCTGTGCAACACAAACTCACACTTTTCTTTAAGAAAAAAAACCCAAACCAACAACTTGCCTTTTGCCTGGAATTACTCTTTTTTGTTTCTCCTCACTACCAAACAAAAAAGTAAATCTGGCACCAAAAAGCAAACTCCAGCCTCTGGTCTTAATGGGTTTTTTATCAACAGCTTTGGCAGAATTTGGTTCCAGTAACCAAGTATGACTATGATTCAACCACAAATTCTATATTCACTTTGTTGCCTGCTCCAGATGTGAAGCTCAACATCCAGAACCACTAATGCAGCAACATGCAACATTTAACGCAAGTCATGTTATTACCACACACATCAGTCTGCTTGCAAAACCTGGCATTTCAAGGCCCACTTTCAAAACAAGCTGTTACTCTGACAACCCTCTAGACCTTAAGGCATGCAACTTGAACCTCTTAGATATTAGGACCACTTTTAATTGCACAGAGGCTCTGGCATTCTGGGTAAGAAGTTTTCCATGAATAAGCAATGTCAGTGTGTGCTTGAGAAGACTTCAGCAATGCACTACAGGAAGACCAATAAAGAAAACAGTCTGAGAAAATTAACTGATTTACCTGGAGTATTAAGAGCATCTGAATAATGGAAGGTGGAACTCTGGCTCTGGAACGTGATAATGCATCTTCCAATTTAATGTTAAGGGTAATTATATTCCTAAAGTGCAGAAGAGCCAGCTGCCGAACCGAGGGCTCCTTCCCCTTAGAAACAGAAACAAAGCAAGATGGATTATGAGCAGTGTGAAAATGAGTTTCAAAATCCTCTGTCGAAATTCCTGCCTCCACTTCTGAAGGATTACAGGAATGGTAAACCCAAATGAAAAGCAAAGGAAACATAACAAAGGACACAGAGCAGCCCACAGGTCTGCACAGTGAATTCCATTTGGCAATATCAAATGCTGCAGACAATGACAGTCTGACTGTGGATGAAGATGATGAGGGGGTGGGGTGGCGTATCAAACCCAAGTGCAGGATATATATATATAAATAAGAGCGTTTGGGACTTTAACTGTAATGAGATTTAAAAATAAAAAAAGAAAGTAGGGTAGAAAAAATGTGGAATTTCCATTATTTCTCAGGATTTTGAGTACTGTCTGGGTACAGTTTTCAAATTATGGTGGGAATCCTGACTCAGCCCATCAGTGGATCCTCCTTTTCTCTACAGTTCAGGAGGCTTTATTACAAGGCAGGAGCAGAGCTGAAGTTTCATATTACAGTTTCAAAGACAACTTTCTGTAGTTGAAGAATACCTTCTCACTGAAGACAATCTCATCTGGCGAATGCAATGCCAGCTCTGCCTGCAGAGATTAACACTGCTTGCCCTATGGGGAGCTGTAAAACTGTTCCTGTTTCCAGCATCAGAGTTTTTTCCTTGGTTATATATGGCTGTACATAATATTCTTCCCTGCAGTTATGAGTGCTGCCAGCCAAATATTAACATTTCTGGAAGGGCTGGTATAGTTTGGAATAAAGAAGCCTGACCCAACCCCACGCCTCCCATTCCTTTTCACTTTGTGAAATGAAAGTTATTTATACTGAAGTAACGAAGGCCCCAATCCTCTTCGATTGCTAAGGTACAGAATTTACAAGAGCACATAAGCACCAGCTGGGCTTTTGGAAGCAACCTCAGAACACCATGATCTATTTGAAACTACCTGGGACTTGGGGCTCTTACCCCCTCAAGGTTCCTTTGAAAATTCAAGCTATTATTTCCATCTGAAAGGTGAAGCGACTTGTGTTGCTGAATTATTTCCAAAGGCCTCAGGAACACAACAGTGAAAAGGGGTATTTGATGCAACTTTCAAAAACAGCTGAACAAGTTCTAATTTAGTCAAGTCAGCATGGAAAAACGGGTCAAAAGCCCACCTATAATTCTAGGTTTCCCAAATCCCACAGATTTGAATTATGTGATACTTAGAAAAATCTCCCGTCATGTACTATCAGGTTTTTAATACTGTATCATGTCTACCATTTTTAAGCTCACACACAAGTCAATAGGTGAAGTAGCCCTGCGTATTTTCACAGCTCTTATCTTTCAGGATCTGTGAGAAGTGGTAGCTTTGCCACTGAATTCAGTTTTCATGCCTTTAATTAGCTGCGGGTGCAAATGGAAATACAGATAACATTTGGACAATCATTTCAGACATGAAGTCCACCTAGAAAACAGAAGGATGTTTCCAAAGTTTCCCCACATATGTTTAGGCACCAAATTCCAGCTAAAATCTGTAGGCATCTAAGAGGTCCAAGATCACTTACACTTCTTGGGTACAGATTTTCTTGGGACTTGAGTGATAAACAAGACTCTGAGCCCATCACTAAGAAGAGTATGCCCCATCCAAATCAGATCAAGTACCTATTGTGGATTTGAAATTAGTAGAGTCAAATTCTGTGCTCATGTAAACTGGTCTAAGTCCACTGATTATTGCTGTTCACTTCTAGTAGCACAGAATTTGACCTCAGAAATACAATTCCTTTCAAAAGTGGTGATACTTCAAAGAATAATTCACATCACAGAGAAGGAAATGTATATATTGAAGTCAACACAACTCCACTTATGAAGTGTGCATACTTCAGTTTATTGTTCTTAACCTTCTCTTGACTTTTACCATGAGTTGTAGCTATCTTTCTTGCACTCCACTCCTTTTTTCAAAAGTTCTCCTTCATCTTTTCCACCCAAGCACTTCAAACCTCTGTTTGCATAAGTAACTTATTTGCATGACATGACTACACAGAACAGCTGCACTGGGAGGCTGCCCCAAGGAGAGTTAAGGATTGCATCAATCTGTTGATGAACCAGTAAAGTAGCTTTTTCCAGTTTTTCAGGATTCTATAGTAACAGAGTAATTTTTCACCTGCACAGGATAGAAAATAGCCTGAAGCATGGGCAGGACATCACTGAAGAAAAAATCCCAGGTTTCAGCTAAGGTATCCAGTAGTTTCTGCCCTGCAAAAACAGAAAGCAAACTACTGAAACGTTTAGGTTGTAACCAGTTAACTGCAAAGACTTAAACATGCAGGAAACAATGTGGATCTGCCATTATACACAAAGATGAATCATATAACAGCTGCTATTAGCAGTATGGAATTAGTATTCCCATATTGAATCACTCAGGATTTGTGTCTTTTCAGACGACACATCAAACTTGCTTAGTAAACTCTGAGACTTTGAGGTTGAAGCTTACTCAGAAAAACCCTAAGAAGAATAAGGAACAGTAGCTCAGGCTACATGCTCCTCTTCTTGCAGTAATACCTACTGAATGGGACTGCAGAGGAGAACAGAAGGAGGAGGACATAGAAGGTTAAATATGGAAACATTCCTACAGAATAATTTTCCCCACCATGCTCCCCTTCTTCCCTCTAAGCTGCAAGCCAGCAAGCTGTGCTCTGTAGAGCTCCTTCCCAAAACATCCCCTCAGTCTAATCCCTTAGCATCCCCGTGATTCTTCTTACACAGGAGATTGCACCCAAGAAAAAAGAGAATGGTCTTGTGGCTCTACTTTTTCCTGCAACTTTCACAGGATGCAGTCAAAACCTCCTATGATGTGAGTTCCCCACGGTCCTCACATCTGAAGCTACCTGGAAGTCTCCACAGCAGAGATCAGAGAAGTTTCAGTCAGGTCCCACAACCAAGCTGGACACCGGAGTTCCCTACAGAACATTTTGTAAATCACAGAAGCAAATGCAGGAAGGAGCCAAGATCCAGGGGAGTGGAAGTCTGGCTTGATAGCTGGATGCTGGCTTCAAATCCCTGTCCCCCAAAACAGCCTGGGTGACCTTGGGCAAGCTTTTTAGTATCTCTGTGCCCCATAGCCAACTGTGAAAGGCGAGCAATGCTTCTGCACTTCCACCAGCAAGTATTGTGGAGATAAATACTTCAATGATTATGAGGCATTCAGGCAAGACAACAGGACTTATCAAGAAGCAAATTCAATAGCAATCAATCAGTACTACGATTGGTGTCAGAATCAGATACTATTCTTAATTTTTGTATTACACCATTACTTAGGGCCTCAGCCAGGGAATATTTTGCCCAGATTTGCTCACACATCACAAAGAAACTCTGTATGAAAGCATCTGCATTCTGAGTCAGCCAAGTGCCAATCTTTATCATGGGATACTTGATCTCCCTGCATTTTTAAGCACATGACAAATAGCACCAGCTCTGGCCCATCTGCACCTCCTCCATTATTCTTGGCTTGATGACTTTAAGTGCTTTCAGTGACAAATGTACACTATGGTGCTATATGGCAGCTGCTGCCTTATGAACCACACTAAGGTCTTTCTTTCTGCAGCACCAGGTAGGAGTTCTCTCTGTTCTACACACTCATGTAGAAGACTTAGATGGGTGTTCTTAGTTTAATTTTTAAAAGAATTTCTCATGCATTACTTGCAGTGAAACACAGCAGGGAACCAAGTCCAAAAATTCCCTAGCAGCTGTAACAGTAATAAAATAAAACACCGTTGCATTATAACCTCTGTATACTTGTGTCTGAAACACTGAAGTGCTTCAAAGATATAAATCTGATCATGGAGGAGCATAACTACCCTACGCCTCGAAGGCAGAGTTTTCAAGAGCTGTATACAGTTAGCAGCCCACAAGTTGAGGTGAAGTGGAAACTAAGCCCTTACAAATTCAGCTCCTGGCGTGGCTGCTGAAGATTGGTCCTTTTCAAATCTTGCTGGTGGAACTGCATGAAATCAAATTAACCTGTTGAGATAAACATGCCTTGACCACCACATGCTCCTTTCATCTTGTGGGCAGCTCCTTTAGTGAAGTGAAGGATTTCTGTGCAGCAGCTCAGAAAGGCTGCAGTGAACTGCTTGTACCAGGCAGGCCTTTTACTGGGGGCCGTGGAAGAACTCCTGCAATGTGTTGGACACGAGCATCTATCACTGTAACTTCCATGTCCTTTCAAGAATATGTCTGGTTTACTGTCAGGCAAAGATTCCTACATTTGCCATAAGCATCTGCTGGATCCCAGGAAGCTGGGTTGCACTAAATGTTCGTTTTAATGAAACACAACATAGCGGATTTTGTATGACATAAAAATCCAAACACTACTTCTGTGTTTCTAAAACCTAACTGAAACTCCTGAAATAAATCCTGCAGGACAAAATCTCTCCAAAGTGTGGCCTGAAATGATTCTTTTCCTCTTTGGATAACTTCAATACAAACTGTATAGGGAAACTCAAACCATGGGATACAGGGCAACCTGACATTTGAGGGCAGAACTGCTACCTGTTGGAGACACAGTAAGTGAGCCCTGCTAAGAATGGGAGCAACTAAGATTTCTGTGCTCCAAATGTAGTTTTGCGTGGTATGGAAGCCATGGAGTCGCTGACTATGGGAGGGACTCTGGCATGCTGCTTCCTCTGCTGCCAGGAAAACCAAATTCCAGCCTTGGAAACTCATATCCATCAGCAGCTTCCCAGGTAAGGTAGCAGAAAGCCATCTATCAGAGAGACCTCTGCCTCTGATAAATTACAGCTACCCTCCTGTAACTTGCCAGTTTTAGTGAGCTGAAATTTCCAAGGATGGACTTGGAAAAAGCATGATTGATTTAATCCTCATTTCTGACCATATTTTAGAGGGCAACCACAAAATGATAAATCAAATTCTAAACCAAAATAAATTTAACAGCTCGCTAAAATCTGTATTTGCTAAACATGCTCCTGCATTTGGAAGCCATTTAATGGTCTCACATTTCAATTGTTCATCTCAGCTTTGATCTCAAACAACAGAGATAGTATCTTTGTTTTTCTTTCCAGCTTGTAAAAATGGAAGAAAAAGGAGTTGAAATTTGGTAGGTCTCTGTTTCTAATTTGATGATTGGATAGTTAAAAAACATGCCAACCTCACCTGTGATTCACAAAGTTGGTATGGAGGCGTTCAGACCCTTACAGTTCCCCTTGTGCTCTGCAAGGGGATTTTATATAACTGTCATTTTATAACTGTGGAATTCTGTGTTCAGCTTAGAAGAGTTGGGGAGCTTTTGGGGAGTGTTTTTTCAAATGTGAAATTTGTTCTCTCTTTTCGGTGTTCTATTCTAATCAACTGAGCCAACAGTAATCAAAGGTCACATTTAGGATTTATAGATAGCTGAAACTAATGGAAATAGCTGTCTCCAGGTTTTACACTTAAAACAGTGCCTTTAAACTAAGTGGCATTAGGACTGCAGCTTTGGAAAAGGAGAGAGGCATTTCTTTACAATTGCCTCAAGATTCCCCAAAGATCTTCAGACTGTTCACACAGGCAATAGTTTCGGAAGATATTCCAGAAACCACTTCACCCTCTGATGGCATATGCCTACATCTGGGACAAAGCAGCATATTTCACTGCACATCTGTATTCTGCAAAGTAGCATTGGACACAAAATGAAGGTGACTGTAAAATGACACATCAGGTGGAAGTTATCCTTGATGTTTACTTCCAGAAGGTTACGCCTCCAGAAGGTGAAGACAAGACAAATGGAGTTTTAACTGTAATAAAAGAGACAGTGTCTGACCTTGATTATGTAAGCATGAATCCAGAATAACACTTAAAATAGCCTACAGCATTATTTTGGACTTAGACAGACACTTCAACAAACTGGGATCTTAGTGCTTAGTTTTTTTGTTAACTAATATATCTCACTCTTATTTTTCCTTTTTTCATTAACATTGAGCAGGCTGAAATGGAAGGAGAAGGAATTGTCCATACTGGAGGTAATCTTCCCTTTACTCCCTTGCTTTTGCTCTTGGCAATCACCTCTCCTTGATGAAAGCCAATGGGAACACCAAGGCAGGACACAAGGCAGAAATGAATTCATAGAAGCTAATCCACAGTCAACTATGACAGACATAGTCAACCATGCTAAAATCCAAGTTACCTTCGTAAAACCGGATCTTGTCCCTTAGGATCACCATGCCTTTTGTGAGCAGCTGATTCTGTAAATAAAATACAGACCATCTTCATTCACTTCTGTACTTTCCTACAGCCATCGTATTTCACATTTTGTTCATTCTTAACTTTGGCAGTGAAGAGGATCTTTTATTTTAATGATCAATCATCAAAGGACTCCTCCTGTGTCCACCTTGCTTAAATCATCTGGGACACTTGTGATCCAATGATGTAATCTGCTTTCAGGATACAGCACGTATTCTGTACAGCACAAAGTGCTTCTCAAACTTCAAACGTCTGACCCACAAAGCAGTATAGTCTGCCTTAGAGAAGCAGAAAAAACACTGTTTCAATAGACAGTGTGTACTTACTGCACAATGCCTTTCCTATTAACTATACTACAATGAATTTAACAGGTTTAGTCGGGAGCTTAAATTTTAGGTTAGAAGTAAAATTTTGAAGCCTAATGAGAGGCAGCAGTGTTGCACAGAAACACAGTGAGCACACAAATCTATACCATGGGTTGGATTTTACTATCTAACTAGATGGATGTAAAATCCAAATCTTGTTAGTCCATAAATGTCAAGAAGTCAGAGAAGTCGGTGGACATCTCTGAATGGTTTCAAGGAGCACCAGGTCAGCATTTAGAGTGGGTGAAACGCTTTTCTTAGAGGCATATAACAAATTCTGATTTGAATGAAGGAAAACACATGCCTACCTGTAGATACTCAGTGAAAAAGGATCCCAGTTCTGTTTTCAATAATTGCCTGCATTAAAAAGAATAAGAAAAGAATCTGTGTAATTGCCAAATCATATTAGCTGGGCACAACATTGGAAAGAGGAAAACACAAATAGCAAAATATTTTTGTATGAGTACAGAGTAAACAGGGTCAACAATACCAAGACTCCCAACCAGCATTTCTGTCTGTTGAAAAATATCTCCTGTTTTTAGATGGCTCAGTTGCATGAATGCATGCAGAAGAAAATTGAGATTTAACAAAAAGTGGATGCTTTCCATCCTACATCTAACCCTTTTAAAAAATGCACAAATTGTTCTCCTACTCTGCCAGGGCTTCACTGGCACCTGGCATTGCAGACATGGGAGCACTCCCAGAGTTCTCTGCCCACCCGTGGGTCTGAGCCAAAAAAGGAGCTTGGGATTTGGCTGATGTGTTCAGAGCTGAAGCATCCCTGTCCTGTGTAAGGCTGAAAAAAGGAGCTGTGACAAAATGTTCAGAGAGAAACCTGACACGGGATGATACTGTGTGTGGTTTTTTGCAGGCATGAAGCTTGACCGGCTTTTATTGGAAAGGTCACAATCTTCTCCACGCAGGAGACTCACAATGGCTGAAGTTTCACATGGTTTCCGTGAAAAAGCACGTAGGAATTGAAGAGTTTGGCTCTGCCTGTCATGATTCCTCTAAACTGAAACCTACAATGCAATCTGAGAGAGCAGATCACATCCACATGCAAAAAAAAATCCCAACAAACAACCCTCAAATTCAGGAACCGAATTCATTCCGGTCTGCAAGGCCAAAGTTTGTATCCTGGTAAAACTCACTGGGTTGCTAAAGAGCTGTGTCTAATCTCAGTGTCACACCTTGGATGCTAGACACACTTCTCTGCACTTAGGTTGCTATTTAGATGCATAAAAGAGAGCTCAGACCTTACAAAAATGTAGCCCCAGCTGGGCTTTCTGAACATGGGCAAGTGGCTTGGAGCTCTTTTGAAAATCTGCCTTTGTGTGACCACCTCAGGTCCCATGAAGGAATGCGGTCAGATTCAATTTCAAATCTAAACACACATTTCAACTAAGGCAGTTATGTAAATTATATATTCAGTAGCATGTTATCATTTCTCCCTTTGGCTTAAGTCTTTAACTAACAAATAGCTAATTAATCAAATCATTTAATCAGTAAACAAATACATGTCTGGTTTTAAAAGTCCAACATATCCCTACACTCCATGAAAAAGTCTGCAGGAGTTGGGTCTGATGTTTTTAACACCACATGCTTCAGCACAGCCTCTTGAGATCTTTGGGAAGTTCAGGGAAAGCAGGAGGAGGTCAATCTTTAGGAGCCTGAAATACAGCATTTTTTTTATTTATCCTTAAGCACATGTCCACACTGACCTCAAAGCACCCTGTGGAAACACTCTAGCCATAAATGAAATAGAAAGTAAACAAAAGAAAGGGGGATTTCAGACGTTCCTAAGCCTCAAAATCCCTTTTCTGCTAGAGACCTGATTAATTCAGACAAACTGCCTATGGAAAACCATTTTCAAAGCCAGCTCAGGCCTTAGCCCTAGTAGTCTCACTGCCATGAATGACCATTGTATTGCTAGCCCCCTTGGCATGCTGTTGCAAAGTGAGACAGGTGCAGCCTTGCAGTGCCCTGAGACTCCATCCTCAATGGCATCTGCTGAGTACAAATCCCTTGGCAGGGGTTTAACGCTCTTTGGGGAAGGTGGGTTTTAAGTCTTTTAGCCTTAAGAGTACGTCAACGAGGACAAGGATGCTATAGCTAAATCATGCCATGCTCACTCAAAGTGGGAATTTACTGTCCCAAGTGGTGTGATGTTTTTCTGGATTGCAAGTGGTGGCACTCAAGGTTTTTCTTACATAGACAATGCATAGATAAGCCATTTGTAGGTTAAAATCACAAGAAAGTTGCTAGTTTGAAGTCTGCTATGATAGATGCTAATTTATTCCCAGATAACTCTGTGTCAGTGTTTAAAAAAAATACTGATACTTTGTGCTGACAGGTTTTACTTTTTTTTTTTTTTTCCCTCTCCTCAGTTAGCATCCCTTTAAAGTCTAGTCCTGGATTCCTCATAGCCCTGAACTGGTGATTTGCAAATACCTTCTCTTTTCGTATTTTAGGTTCTACTGATAATTCCTGGCACTTAGTGCAGGAAATACAAAGTGATGTTTTACTTACCAGTAACTAACCCTCTGGTTCATCACATTTCTATTTTTTCATACGTGAATGAACTAAAGAACCAGCCTACAGTTAATTATATGCACTGAACTGCATCACACCAAGCAGCACTACAGCTACATTAGCATCTCTGTTTATGGGGTTGAAGAACTGACAGCACAATTAATGCATCTTGCTCTCTGAATCTCTAATAATATAAATACTTCACACTGCTTAATTAATTTCTCGTGAAACAGTCAGGCCCTCAGGCCACATCAGAATACTGGTGGTTGATGTTCTCTGTACCCATCGACAACAAAACTGGATCCAAGACATTGCCTGCAATTATTGCTTTCAACCTTGCCCAAATTCCTTTAACAAAAATCAGTTAGGTTGTCACCTGTCATATTCTGGACAATTCAGATTACTAAATAACCTTGCCGAGATATTATGGTGGTAGCCAGGTAAAAATCTGATTAAAATTAGAAGAGAACCCTGATCAGAGAGCAGACCTTACTTCACGTCCATCTGTTTTAGAAGCAAGTAATTCTGCCCTCTTATGAAGCTTCTATATTACTGATATCAGGTCTTCAGTGCCTGTTCAATGACTTAATAAATTAAGATGATAATATAAAATTCATGTAAAATATACTAAAATAGCTCCTGAGTTGTTGGGTTTTTTTTTCTGTTTTCCTGCTACCACTTCTTTGGTTCATTTTAAAATGTACTCTTGCAACATTACACAGAATTGCAAGTCTAACACGGTCTAATATCTGTTAAATAAAGTTAAATGAAGCAAATGGAAACAAGGAAATTTACTGGATCTGAACTCTAGCTACAAAAGAGGAAATGCCACTAAAATGTGCTTTTTTTGCACCAAATAAGTATCCTGAAACTCAAAAAAGAGGCAGCTATAAATATGTATTAGCTTTAATACAGGACATCCTGCTTCCATTGTGTTTCCCTTTCCTTCTTTTTCTTCCTTGATTTACAACTGAGTAAATAAACATTCTGAAATGACATACGCTATATAGAATGAAAAAGAAAAAAACACTGTATGATTACTCACACCACACAAATACATCAAGAGAACTACTAAACTGTAAACATATGCATATAGCTTTTTATTATTAAATCAATCCCCTATAAAATCACCTAGTAAGGGCTCAGAAGTAATGTACAGAACATACACTGGTGATGCTCCAGTTATGGACTATCTTCTCACCACCTTACCATACTTCATTAGCTTTAGCAGAGTTATACAGCAATTAAAGCCATATGAGACTGAAGTCATACACTGATTTTATTAGTAGTAGAGCTTCTGAGCACTACATAACTCTATGGTTACGGACACTTTCTAATGCCAGAGGATTGCAAGAACGGTCTCCAAAGGCATCGTGTGAGTGGCAACTTCTATGAGCCAAATCTTAGGAGAAAAGTAAATGGCACTGTACAAATTTGTACCCACTGATATGTTCTTAACTGATCAGTGCACACGTATTCAGGGTCCAAGTCCTCAAGATGCACATTCAGAAAAGGAAGTTACACGTATTTATTGGCATGTATGTGACATATAGTACTTGAAAATATGTGATACTCCTGAGTCAAAATGGTGGTGTGCAAATACTGTGGGCATAACGTAACTGTTCAAGTAGTTACACTTGGTCTGTGAGTCACTTTGGATATTGAAGGTTTAATTATGAAAAGCACCCTGGAATCTGCAATGAACTAAAATAACTTCTTTTACTGTCCTGTAACTGTTGAAAAATGTTACTGATACTGGTCATCTACCTGAACACTTCCCCACTCAAATATTGCCCAGTGGAAAAAAATAGCTATTTGCACCGTTTTATTTTTGCACTTCTGGGGAAAATATATCTAAAAAGATCAAAGCAACTACACTCTTGTTTCATTTATGAATCATGTATTTTTGCATTCTGCAATAATATCAACCCCTAAAAAAAGTTATTTTGAATTAAATAACAATCGTAGCAAGCCAGATATTTTTGATAGGTGTCAAATCAGTACTTTCTTAGCTAGGTTTGGAGCTGAATTTAAGTGAGGCAAAAGGGCCTCAGCTGAAAATAGTCAGGAGACCCTAATACATTAGTGATTGGGGGCAGCAGTAAAGTGAAGCACATAGCAGGAATGCAGTAGCTTCTGGAAAGAGACCATGGCTGGACAGACATGTGAACAGGCATGTTTAAAACCTCACTACCAGGCTCTCCTCTGGAAAGAAATCTTTGGGCTGTCCTAGCCTCTTGGTTACCTCTCTGTTTTCTCACCTGAGCAGTTTCTATGAAGGAAGGAGGCGGGATGCAGCAAGAAGTTTCATAAAACCCACCCTCAGAGTGGTCATGAAGAGCATGGACAGCTTTTGGCAATAAACTAGAAGGCTGGTCAGGCCAGTTGGAGGCAAGCGGAAACCTCAAAGCAGCTACAGAAAAGGACTGGTCTCAAAAGCCATGCTGCATCTCACCAAACACTGGCTCATCCCACAAGAGTTATGCTGCTGCTGCCTCATTTACAACAGCAACTTGCTAGATTTCACCATGTTTTTGTCCATCAGCTCAGGTGTGAGTCACCAAGAGTTGTTCTCCCTCAAGCAAAGCAAAACTGAGTGATCAGCTGAGATAACAGTAAAGCAGCATTATCCTTACCCTAACAAAAAGAAATGGACAGCAAAACCTATCATAAAATGAAAAAAAACCCAAAACCCAGCTTGTAATCAGCTTGCCTGTTTGGCTGCATGGGACACTGCAATAAATTCTACACAAATATATCTGCAGGCATCATCATGGTGCAGGGTTTATACGCAGGTAAATCAAAGTAAAATTTGGGCACAATTCACCAAATATCCATCCATCCATCCATCCATCCATCCATCCATCCATCCATCCATCCATCCATCCATCCTTCTTTCCTTCCTTTATTTGCTGGGTCATACAAGATCATATTTGTCATATCAGCAGATAATTTTTCCTCTCCTGTCCCTCACCAGCAGACAAGCATCCCCAGGAAAATGCACTGGGCCAGGAAATCTCAGCCCAGAACTATCACTACTCTCTGTCATTCAGATAAAGCTGAAGAATTCAAACTGCACTTACAGCAATAATGATCAACCATTATTCCAATAACTAACTCAAAATGATTGATGGATCATGCTAACTGACAACTATCCTAGAAAAGCTATTATTTGCATGTCATTCTTGCCCCAGAGCTATAAGAAGTAACTGGAGAATTCTTTTAATTTCAAAAAGACTAAGACAGAGAGGAAAAAAAAGAGAGATCACAGGCCAAATGTCATTCACCTGGACTTCTCTGAAGATATTCCCATGATTAAAGGAACCAGAATGGACTGGCTATTCCAGACTGACAACCAGATAAGGAGAGATAACCCCAGAACATCTAGATACTCTGTGAATTTTATTGGACTCCAGTGACCAGATAGGTTGGGAATAAGCAGTAACAAAAGGGAATTACTGAGGCTCTTATATGAAGACAGCCAGGGAATATAATAAACTCTGTCTTTTTTAAGTGCAGTTTCCTTTCCACTGTTTATTCTTCAAAGATAAATTTCTAAAGAGAAATCTGCTACACTGTCAGAGAGAAGTTTATTAAGTAGTAAAAAATGCAAGAAAAAAAATAGTGAAAAGTGCTGTAAATTCAGCTATCAGCTCATCTCTTGGTAAACTTTTCTTTGTAATATTAGTAGAATTTTAGTGAGGGTTTTTTGTTGTTTTTGTTGGTGGGGGGAAAGATACATCTCACTGAGCTATATTGAGTCTGGAATAGTATCGTCACGGTAAGAGAAAGAACCTTAAACTGCATGACTTGTGTTGCTGCGCTGGCATGACGCTCTACAGCACCTACAACATATTAAGCCGTGAGGATGAAGCAGTGAGATATAAGGAACCACCAGGCAGGACACCCTGCCTTGCCACATTGCACTGAGCACTTGGGTGCTTTACATCCTCTATGGGTGCAAGTGAAGCACTC
Organism: Heliornis fulica; assembly: GCA_013399135.1. Taxonomy (NCBI): domain Eukaryota; kingdom Metazoa; phylum Chordata; class Aves; order Gruiformes; family Heliornithidae; genus Heliornis; species Heliornis fulica. The sequence goes on from VXBZ01001512.1 coordinate 95,312, forward strand.
CAGAGCTAGGCCTGGCACCTATCGAGAGGGCAATATCATTGCAGTGGTACAGGGCTGCATTACTAGAGTGGTCCAGATCTCCCTTCCAACCCAGTACATCGACAGATGTAATAATTCTGACAGACTCTGAGATGACCCATCCTCCTCTGCAGAAAGAGGAATGCTGCTCTCGCTACACAAGGTGTTGTCATACATCATCAACAGTTACTGGTTGAAAATACCACTGGAAAAACCCCCAAACCCAAATGTAATGCTGTTGCAGAAGCTTTCCAGTGTGAGCACTAGCAAACAGCACTGTGTGTGCAGGCTGATAACACCTTGTATGGAGTTGAGTCTCTTACCTGACTCCTTCATTGAGGTTGTAAAGTTCATGGTCCGGGAGACCCTTGCGCTGGAACACCGCTATTACTCCATTGTGGATACTGAAAGAACACATTAGGAGTCATTAGCACCCGATCACATTTTAGAAGGGTATCACTTCCACAGTAAGCCTAACATCTCTGCCAAGACACTGCAAGACCATTTAAAATGTCATAGATGACTTCTGGTACCCCATCCCAGGTGCCTTAAAGAGAATTATTGCCTATACACCTCTGAAAAATCAATTATTTTCTATTTTATGCCTTTCCCAGAATGGAATTTCAAGAACAGTTAGTTGTTTTAAAGAGTAATAAAAAAAACTGGAGAATTATGAATTGTAAGTAATTTTAAACAATCTCTCATTCATTTTCAAAAATTACAACAACAGAAAAGGGGCAATTGGTTACAAAGACCATTTCCTATCACTACACACTCATTTCTGAAAGATTTATGGTCTTGCTCCCGCTACAAAAAAAAAACCCAAGGCTGTGCTGAAAGAACAACAGGTCTAGAGTTTCTAATGTGGACAGTGAGAGACGCAGCAATGTGGTAGGCACAGGCAAGCCATCTGTCCTACAAAAATGCTCCCTTCTCATTTTCAATGACATTTGTAACCGTTCTGCAAACATAAGTTGCTTAGAAGCAGTGACTTTTTACTGCAATCAGACACAAACCAGTCCATAATTGAGACCAAAAAATTCCCTAGCTCAATAGAAAGTCTCATACCCAGCACTATACGTCCCTGGGGTGTATAGCCTCCATTCTAGGATGCTGAATGGCCAAACACTGCCAGGTACTGCAGGTACCTGGCAATCCATGTGCTAGCAGGTATGCTTACTGGTCCCATGAACTTAACAAGGTTGCACCTGAAAGTGATACTGAAATGAGTATGTGCTTCAAGATGAGGTTCTGAAATACACCCGACATCATTAGCGTGATGACACATCAGCCTAATTCACTGACCGTAGTTCTGAGGACAAAGGTAAAGAAATGCCAGTGAGAGGAGAGACCAAACCTGTTCCATCATTAGTAGGAGGCTCCTTCTACTTCCCTAACCCAGTGCCACCTTTTAAAGCCTCACAGCCATGTCTTCAAAAAAAAGAGACTCATGCTCCCTCCTTCTGTGAGCTCATCCCCTCCACTCTTGCAACTGTTTCACAATTTCTATCATGTTTAACTAGGGAATCAAAGTCCCCAAAACATGAAGGTCTTTGAGGTTTCGGTAGGGGTAGAAGGACCATATTTTAGTCACCAAGAACATACTTGCAGTGTGAGCTCAGCCTTTATTCAACTTGCACACATATGCTTTAGGTTCCCGACACTAACACACAAGAAAGCAACTTTTAGCTGCTCCTCTACTCATACTGTTGTTCCTCAGTTTCTAAGACCACTGGTTTTACTGAAACAACCTTTCCTGAAACAGCCTTTTACTGAAACAACATGCTGGCAGTGACTGCAAGTTATTTGACTTCTGTCTGCCTCAGTTACCCCGTAGGTAAAATAAAGATGATGATACTGACCACTAAAGGGTGTTTTAAAATATACTTATGAAAATCATAAATGTATGCAATGAGTATAAGCATCAGTAGTAGTATTACATGCCATCATTGTAACAGTTTTTCTTCCTTCCTCACAATCCTCCTGATTGCAAAGGGAAAATAGAGTTCAGTGTGTGACTCTTCGTAGTCACTCCTGAGAAGGGAAGATGACATCTTAAAAAAAAACAACCACAAGGCAGAAGTTGTTCTGCTCTGCACAGTCTCCCTGCGTGGCTCTCGTTCTGCATGCCACCTCCCAGCCTGTACTTAGCATGGGCAAGGAATAGCAACAGCCAGCCATGGTGATGCTCAGGTGTACTTGGGGCTCACTGACTTAAATCACACCCCAAGAAAAGACCTGCTGAGGATCAGAAGCTGTGGAGTGCAGATCCCTCCCAGGGATCTGGTTTTACAATGACTCTGCAACATTTTTCAGAGCTTTGCAGCTGACTTTCCCCTGCTCCCACTGTGCTGCAATCTGGTGTAAATGGAGCAGCAACCAGCTACAGAACTCTGGAAAGCAAAACCAGGACCAGATTTGCCCATCCTGGAGGCACTGGGATTTGGAGTTGCTCTATATTGTCAAGAAGGGCTAAAGGCAGTAACTGATCATAAGGTGTCCAGAGGGGAAAAATCTGATTCCTACTGGTGAGCAAGTTTGGTTGGCTCAGGGCCAGCTCCAGCCACAGGCATCTGGTCCCACTGCAAGGGGATGTCCCTGCAGGTGCTACGCCAGGCAGCTGCACAGTGTATGCAGGAACCTCAGGCACCCCTGTTAAGCATCCCTTGGCCCCTGGTAAGACAAGCCCTTTCAACCTTGCTGGGAGAAGAGGCCTGGGCTGGAAGGTAAAACTGCTGCCCTTACCAAGAGACACAAAATGCAGGTGTGTGACCCCACTGAAGAGCAAAGTCATGCACTGCTAGCAGAGCTCAGCCACGTTCCTCTGCAGAAAAGGAAATTCAAAGTGGCAGGTGAAGGATACAACCCATTGTGGAGAAACACACAAGCAGATCAAAATAGGAATCAATACCCTCTTCTCTCTTTTGCTCCTTTGAGGATGTTTTCAAGGTGCTAATCACTCCCCCCCACCACCTTGGTCCCTCTTTCCCACCCCTACACCCACGTGTAGACACACACTCATGATCTAACCCATCTTATTTTGGCTGGCTTGAACAGACACACTCAATTTACGATTATTTGAAAATTGGCAGCTAAATGTCTCTGGTATACAGTGAAGAGACTTGGGTATTTTAATATCATGAGTAATATGTGAAGTACGATTAATGTAGTGAATAAAACAAGCAGTCTTTACACGCTCTTCTGATTCGGAAATGAACTTTGCAATGTTCCCTGCCAGCCTTCTGACTGACTAAGAATGACTAAATACCTCTCCTAGAAGCCAGCACGCTCTCTCTCCTTCTCCCCGGCGCTCCTCTTCTAAATGAGGGGGAGGTTTTCTCTTTCCAGCTTAACAGGCCCATTATAATTGCTCAAAGAAATAAGGGAGAGCAAGTTTTTTAAACAAGAACTTAGAGGGACAGGTTGAGAAGTGTTTAAGTTACTGCCCATGTAGTAGAACCGCACCTCCATAAAACATCTCGGGGTGATCTTTCCACCTGCCTGGGATCTTCCTCGTAGCGAGGGACAACTGCCTTATCTGGAAAACAAGTCCTGGCCCTGCTGCGTTGACCAGCTGCCTTTCCTTCCTGTTGCAGAGAGCATCGCTTGCCTGCAGGCTGCAGGCATGCAGTCCCACGCTGTCCACAACGTGGGAATGCTGCCGCGATCTGACCCTCCACACTTGCTCAGGAGGCAACAAAGCCGAGTCACAAGAACCAGGATGCTATCAGTAGGTGTTAGGATCATAAAAAGCTACTCTAAATCTTCTTAGTTACCTTAAGCTAACGAGAAAAGCAAACTCGACCTCGCTTAAATCAAAGTAATGCTATGTTTTCTATAGTGAGTTATTGTTTGAAAGGGTATACTCAGAATGCTACAACCATTTGATGTAAAAAAAATATATGAGCTGCTGCTTACACAAAGAAGTCCTGCAAGATACTTGAGGTGGGTTGAACATCTCTACATGTGCCTATAACCAGCCTATACTCAGGCTTAAGTCAATAATATATGTTAATTACACTTACATTGTAATAGTTAACCTGAATTGGAAATCCCTTGTAAAGTCCCTTCTGGAACTCTTTTACAACATCAAAGTTAATAATGGGTGCGCTTGTGCACTGATACTGCTCTGAACACCTTCCCTGCAGTTGCTGTGTGTGTACAATGCGTGCACCAGAACAGAGACATGAGCCCAAAAGAGACCAAAAAGGGGGTCTGCTCCTGAACTGCCCATGCTCAGTTCCGAATAAGGCTCCAGCCTCCAACCAAAACCAAACCCCATGCTGTATGCCAAGGGTTATAAATGCTTCTGTATTTTGCTGAGACTCCCAACTCTCTCTGCTCCCTCTACTCCTGCACTTTCTCCTGCTTAAGGAAATGAGCAATTTCTAACACTCTCCCACCAATATCTTCTTCTGGAATAAGGGGGACCTGGAAGCTCTGTGCACCTGAGCAGTGTGCCTCTGAAACAAGCTACAGCCACCCTCACACTGTGAGAATAGGCAAATCTCCGAGTTACGGGATTGTGGCATTTCTCGAAAGCACAACACCAATTCATTAACCAGCTCCTCAAATGGTACAAACTGGGGTAAATTGCTGTGGCAGTATTATTTATCCCTCTGCAGCACTATGATTGTGATGGCACCTTTCCATGGAAACATATGTCACAGGTCACTCTTGGTCTGAAGACTGCGGCTAGAAGAAGACATTTTGAGAAACCAACAGCAGAGCAGAAAGAAGCCTGGTTGGAGGTTTCCCCACAGGTCAGTGGTGGGCAGGGAAGAGAGAAGCATGGATAGAGCACCCTGGCTCTAGGCAGCGGAAATCAGGACCAGAACACTGCAGAGACCAGGGATTTTTTTACGGGGAGGGGTGCTGCCTTTAGAACTGCAACTAAAATCTCAGATGCCTCTAGCAATGCATTGTACTTACCAACCCTGCAGTGGTCACAGATTGCCAAAAGAAAACTACCTACAACAAAGGCAGCACTCACAGCAACAAAAATCAACCCAGCAACCTAAGAAACTTCACCTCTTTGGCCAGACTACTAAATCTAGATTTGCCTGGTCCCCCAGATGAAGCAGCAGCTCCAGTACTGGCTATCTGGCTGCCCCAAACATGGGGAATGACAGCTCCAGCACACCCAGCACAGACCTTTCCCGACGTTGCCTTCAGCATAAGGGGATCCTGGAAGGTGTAGATGTAGCTGGATGCTTGCTGATGGCACTCCCAACCACCCTAACAGCCTGAGTGCCAAAGTGGATTGGGTGGGGTTAATTATTCTTATTTTTGGAAAGCCACTGCCTAAATAGCACAGTATCACCAAAACATACATATATATTCCTTGAGTCACTAATTGTCCATCCAGATGCTGCTGCCTTTAGTGGGTGGAAGGCTGGCTCCCCCTGCCACTTGGGGTTTTTAAGGTGCCAAGAAAAAGCCTGTTGTGATTAGAACACTATTTTCTGCCAGCTCAGAATCAGTTTGTCCACCGAGTTGAGGAACGAGTGCTAAGTCAGACTGAATCCTGATGTCCTGTTTGCTCAGACCATCACCACAGCCCTCACAGCTCAGCATTTCCTGGCAGAGCAGGTGGAGCGGCCTGTGTTTTCATTTGTGCGCAGCACGCAGGTCATTTGGGTTCTCCGAAGCAGTCACTACCTTTGCATGCAAACACCATGATGAAAATACCACGGTGTTTTTTACTGTGTGTTTGAAGTGTTTCAGGTGAGGTCCATGAGTGAAAACAATGCTGTGTGAATAATCACACCCTCTGAGTACCGGGTAGTTAAGGGCATCGTTTTCATTTTTGAAAGTGACTAAGTGATTTAGGGCTCATTTCAGAGAATCACAGGATCACAACAGATGTGTTTGGGAAGGGACCTCAAAGCCCATCTAGTTCCAATCCCCCTGCCATGGGCAGGGACACCCTCCACTAGACCAGGTTGCCTAAATCCCCATCCAACCTGGCCTTGAACACTGCCAGGGAGGGGGCAGCCACAGCTTCTCTGGACAGTTAAGAGAACAGATAACTAGTGATAATTAACCTGATATACTGCATCAGTACCTCCTTGAGACACCCTCATCCCAGAACAAAACCTCATTTTCCTGAGGTAGCTTAATCAAATCACAAAGAGCCCATTTTCAGCACAGCTTCAGTCCATCTGCAACTTCACAGGCTTTCCATGAGGCCTTGACCCTTTCAAAATAAGCTTGCAGCTGCCAGTCCACTTATGTTCCTGAAATTTCTACCCAAGGTACAGCAATCTGCAGAGAGGGATAGGCTGCAATTATACACTGGATCACACAAGTGAAAATAATCTGGTCTGCAAAACTCCATCTTCAAAGAATATTTGAGGCATTAGTTCACTAACTTCACCAACTGTAAACAGGAGCCTTACCTTAAACAGTCCCTTCACCTGCCTGAGACAGACAGGTGAAGGGACTTCCCCGAAGTGCTACAGAGTTAATACCTCTACAGAGTGCAGGACTAAGGAGATTTTGGCTTCCAACTGTACCTGCATTTGAGCAAGTATAAGTAGGTTTGGAGAGCTACAGGGAGCAGCAATCCGCCACCACCACAACTTTCTACTACTGTAGTCAAGGCTGGGAAGTCCCCTTCACTGCCTCGTGCCCCCCTGCCCCACCCCTGTCACTGCTCCTCACCAGTAGTTTGGCTCTGCCTGCCCCCTCCCCAGACACAAACCAACCCAAAAGTTCCAAAGATGGCATCAAACAAAGGGTCAGGAAAAAGAAGGTAATCCTCAAACAAACAGAAAAAGTTTAAAATATTGCTAAATATTTAAAAACATTTCTAAATTAACTCTAAATAGAGGAAGAAATAAAAATTAGAAGTAAAAAAGAAAGAAAAACCAGAAATAGCAGATAAATGTGTTGATCTGGAATGCTTTATCCCCTAAAAAGGCTCTCTGATCTGAAAAAACATTCATTTTTAATTAGAAGATGAAATATGGTTCCCATGACTGTAAAAATTACTTTACAGCAAGTTGTTGTGCTTATTACAACCCTGTAAAAATTACCCCAAACCATAAAACTCTTTCTGATTCTATCTGTCTCCTTGGATTTACTGCTGATCTTGCTGATGTCGCAGGCATCTGTGTTTTCATCGCTTTTACTTTGTTGTCTCCTACTCCACATTTCCATGAATTTTCCCCATTTTCTTACACCAGAAAGGATCTAAGTGGCTTTGGCTAGAGGCTTTCCCACAGCACAACTCGGACTAGGCAGACAATCCAGACTAGGCAGTCAGCGCTAGCTCAGTCAGAATGAAAACCTTGAGATGGATTTTATTTGCTGAGGGGGCTCCCCTGGCTTGCAAGCTCAAGACTGAAATCCCAGGTTTCTCACTCCAATTGGTTTAGTCAGCATTCAGCCTTTTTTTTTTTTTTTTCCCTGAAGCATAAAAAAGGGGGAGAAGATGAACTGGAGACAATGTTAGTGACAAAAAAAAATCTAAGCTATTTTAATCTCATGCAAATTCTGTGAACTGAAACGAAACTATGTCGTTCCACTATCTTGCTGTTGGTTGCTACTTAAATGTGGCACTGCCAGTGTGTTGCTGCACAGATCTTTTGGGGTTCACGGGAAAGCAAGCTCAAAAAAGCTGCGGTATCAAGCCTAATTTGCATAACAGCAGAGAGCAACTTGGCACCAATTTCCCTTTGATCTAACAGTACTGAGAAGTTTTACAGCGTTTTAGCTGGGAGGTGAAGGAAGGTTATCAGGGCTAAAGAGACCTTCCTTCCTAGCACTGAGTGCTGTGTGCCCCTGCACACTGAACCCCGTGACTAAACTTTTGCAGCTTGCCTTCCCACGGTGTTGGAAAGCATCAGGCATCCTCTGGTATAAACAGTGTGAGGGCTGAGACCGGTCTGAACACAGTGGAAGTGGTGAAGAGGGGGTGGCTAGGTGGTCAGATTGTAGCCACTCACAAGCCGACTGCAGAAGAGGAGCTGCACATCCTCCTCAGAAAAAGCCCACAGCAACGGAGCTGCAGAAGAACCCACCAGCAAAACGCTGACTTGGCAGCATTAGAGCGTGGTCCCCAGCTGGGCAGAGGCAGCACTCTCACTCCACCTCAAAGGGCTGACTTCCAGCCCAGGATCATCAGTCTCATGGGGAACAGGGCCTGCCATGGGGCTGTGCTTTGCCTCTCCCCACCAGAGTCTTGATAAACTTGGTTCAAAGCCTCTTTCAAAAGCAGATACACACATGCCACACCCAGGCACGGCTGCTAACATTAGGCAAGAAACCAGCAAATATTTAAATAGAGAATTGCCAAGCTTGGGGAAAGGGAAAAGCTCTGTTGGTGCACCTCGACTTCCTTGATCAACAAGGTCTTAATACTCCATACTGCATGGAATGAAACAGCAACGTCAATCCTTTCATTTGGAAGAACAAATGTTCCCATAAACCAAAGTATGGGACACCAGTCCTCTGTTGGGGTGCTTTAATTTTGCAGGGGAAAAGAAGCTTTCCACAGACCACCATTTTAAAAACCCACTCAAGGTTTCTGGTGAGTCAAAGTTTAGATGCCCGGCTTGCCACACCAATGTTACAGTCTCTCCAGGAGAGCTGAACACCAACTCCCTCATGACAAGACCCTGCTACAAATGCCAAGATGGGCACGTACTGGTGATGGGCAGAGACAGTGGATAACGTCTTAATACAACTAATCCAATATCATTTAAGCCCTGGCTTTCCTGAGGATAAGCTCCAGAGAGGATACAAGTCTTATTGTGCCTGAAAAAAGAATAACCTTCACTCTCTCTTCCAATGAGGAAAAAGCATTGCACTATTAAGCAAGAAATAAAGGCCTTCCTTTCTCTTTGCCCATGCAGTACAACTGGCTTGTAATCTACAGTACTTGCCATAGCTTTGGGCAGCTGTTAGCACAGGCACGTGGTGCCCACCTGGCTTGCCGCCGCAGGTAGCTGCAGCTCTGTCAGCGCTTTGGAAGCACGTGCCACCAAACAGTGGGCATCCCTGCACCGGGAAAAGGCAACCCGCGGCAGGAAGGCACAGTTGGGCCTGAGTTCATGACTTGCACACACCTATTCCAGGAACAGGCGATGGGATGGTTGTCTAATCTTTTGGATGAAACAGGCAGAAGTCTAGCTCGCTGACAGACAACCACGTTGGGCCAGAGCTATACCTGTCCTGTCTGAATTAAAGACAAACTCTTGCTCCATCTCACTTAGGAAAACCCTCTGGTTTAAGTATCGACAACCCCTAAGCCTGGAGCTTTCCCCATTACAGAAAGCCTGGTGCTTGACATGCTCTGCTTTCACATCCGCCTCTGTGGCTCCCTCGCATGGAATGTTAATCCCTGCCAGTGAAAGCTGTCAGCACACCATCACAAAAAGGCTCAGGGAGCGGTATTCCAGTCACCTTGGTTCACACGGAGGAGTATCTTACTCCCTGCTGCTTCCCATCGGGCTACTGGCCAAGTGAAACCCCAACTGGCATGAGGCAAGACGGCCCAATCTAGGCTTTAATTACCATCACCATCCAGGCCTTGTGGGCAACACTGGGTCACACAAACAGCAGGGCATTTGAGCAGAAAGTCAGTCTCTTTTGTGACCCCAGTACAGTTTCAGCGCTTGGTGTGCTGCTGGCATTAAACAACCAATTCATAATGCTGACATGAAACCACAAATCGAGTGTTCAGAAGACATGATATTTCATAAATGTTTGTTGGGTTTTTTTTTCTCAAAACTCAAATACCTTTAACAAATGTATCTATAGTTTACCGGCATTTTTCTTCCTACAGCTGTACCACCACACAATTATAAAACATTGCAAATTACGCCTTCCGAGCTCTGACCCAGGAGATGACATTTCGTTTTCAAAAAGGACATAATATAATTCCTAATAACTTAAGGGACTTAGACTCATCTTAAAGAGTGTCACCAAAATGCTCATTAAGATGCTTTTGAATATCTGTGCCAAGTGACACATTCTCAACAAAATGTTTGTGTGGTTTATATTTGTCGGACAGTAATAGAAGTCAGATGGATAAATACAATAAAGAAAACAATCAGGGCTTATTCTTCCCCGTTCAAAGTGCGTGTGCTTGCATGCGTGCGCGCACACACAGAGATATTTGTATTACTGTGAGTATACTGAATAGCCTTTTCATATCTGCATCAACAACCAGCAATATAAATGTAGTTCTGTAGACAAAAATAATGCATTTTAATAGTTGCATAGATGTAATTTTTTTAAAACCAAAATAAACCAAATCAACCTTGACCATCTAGGCAGACGCAAAGACATGTTTGGAGCTGGAACCCGTGAAATAAGTCCTTGCCCGTGACAGGGAAGAACAGGCTGAGCCATCTGCAGGAAAGGCTCTTTGCTATCAGCCTTCAGAGAAAGGTTAACGGCAGCAGGGAAGAAAAGCCACTCTTGTCTTTTACTTGAACGTGAACTCCAGTACGTGTAAGGCGCTAACGCAGAAGCCTGACGTACTGTAACCCTGCCGAGCGGGGAGCAGGGCAGCGTAGCCCCGCAAGCCTACCCGCACGTTAATCACGGCCGCGGGAGCGTGAAGAGGCTGCAGGGGAGACGGCACAACGTGCGAGACCTTACCTGTTCCAGGTAGCGTTGGAGCAGGCCCGTCGCTGCTGGGTCCCCCGCTCATCCAAGGCTGCCTGCTCTCTCTTGCCCAGATCACTGAGGCTGGGCGAACTCATGAACTTCAACCTGCGAAGAGTCCTCATGGTCAAATGTGTGTTTGCGCGTGGCAGCTACAGATACACCATCCTGTTTACACACACACACACGCAGCTGGAGCAGCAGCAGCGGCAGCAGCAGCAGCAGCAATGCGAGCAGTTCCCTCCGTTTGCTGTTCAAAAAAGAAACTTAAAAAAAAAAAGAAGAGAGAACCAGTCTCTACGGAGCACACCTCTGCCAGCAAGAAAACAAACCTTTAATCAGATCAACTCTGACGTCATCAACTGTGGTTAATAATTTCACCAGTCCTTTCAAAAAATAAAAGTTGAACTTCTGGCTGCTGCTGCAGCTCTTTGAAGGGGCCCCTTGCAAGGGTTTTCCCCTCCCCCTGTCCCCCGGCACCGTGACCCGGGAATCTCGCCTGGCGCCGCAGCAGTGTGCTCCACCTGTCGTGGAAACTGCTCGGTTCCTCCGGCAGCTTGGGGGGTCTGCTAGCGTTCCTCAACCTCTCCCTCTCTCCCTCTCTCTGCACTCATAAATGGAAATGAAACTGGAGGGCAACGGACAGAGGAGAAAAAAAAAACACCCACCCAAGCAACCAATACTGACGCACTGAGACTTTATTGGAAAGTTTCGTAACTGCCTGTGCCCTGCCACGTTACGACACTGCACACACGCGCTCTCGCTCCCTCGCTCACACGTAGAGATACGCGCACTCCCGCACTCCCGTGCGCACACCGCTCAGCCTCGCCGCGCGCCTCGGAAGCTGCTTTAGCTGCAAGTGTCACGTAAGCCACGAGACAGAAAGTATTCGCAAGCCACAGAACTGCAGAATGAAAAGTGCTAGTTTGGGTTTTAGCATTTTGAGGAATTTTTGGTGGTAGACAGAAGAGCCAGATGCTCTGTCTATCTCTGGCTTTTTTTTTTTTTAAATATTGAGATAACAGCTGCACAACTCAGGGCATACTTAGTTTCTACACAAGCCCCAGGTGTCTTATCTTCAAAGGAAAAATCTTCTTTCTCTCTCTGACTGAAGCACTGGAGCTGAAGGATATGCTGCTACAAGACTCTAGCCCGTGCTCAGCTCACTGTCACTCATCCACGCTTCTGTTTAAAATTCAGAAGTACCCGGCTCATCTGCTGGGAAGTAAAGTAACAAAACAGTGATAAGCTTTCTCAGGAACGAAACCGTCTGCCACAGACTGAGCCAGAGCGTGAGAACTGCTCTTGTGTTCCTGCAGCATTGGTCTGTGAACAGGCTGGTAAAAGCTACAAGGGCTCCTTGTAGTCCAACCTTCCACTCACTGGAAGGGGGCTGCAATACCGAGGCAATTTTACCCTTTCTTTTCTTCCCCACTTACTACTTTTTTCATCTGTGATAGCCTATTTGCCTACATTTGGGCTGTAACTGGATTTGTTTGTGTCCAAATAATAAGGCAAAGTTCTCATTACAGGAGAAATGAATTTCTTGCAGCGAGATCTGCCCTATGCATAGTTTGCTGACATATTTTAGTTAAAACTGATCTCACTACTCACCCAAGTTCGGCTAAGCTTGCCACATGTAAATATTTACTTCCAAAATTTATATTTGGAATTACCTCCATGGGAAGCAGCTGCAGAACTACCTAGGGAAATAAACCCATTTTTACCTAGTGCTGGTTTTAGCAGCAGTAGTTTTACCCATCTGCTGGGATTACTGTTATATTGATCCTCCTTCACATATCAAAACTCTCAAGTATATAACATGATAAGCATCACAGAAGGCAGCACATAACATTTCGCTTCAGAAGGGACCTGCAGCTCCACCTCTAACATATATACACAAACACTGCTATCCCTGGGCTCTTCCAGATGTTTAAATCCTCCAGACAAACGGACAACAATCCACTATGTACACAGCAGCAAAAGGAAAACAAACACAACAATATATAGCTGTATTCCAAGGAATGAGGCGGCTTCTACAGCATACAAATCAGTGACCAAAAATAGATACAGCAGAACACCGCTTTGTTCAAACCGGATGAAGGGCACTCCGTTTCTGTGGGTAAAGCAGCCCAGGACAGCAGGGGAGCACAACTTGGTCTGAGCTTCTGCTGAGGGCTCAGAGAAATGTGTGTCTACTTTGTTACATGAAACAACTGGTTAGATAAACCTGTGACAACATAATTCCATCTAATGTCATTTTCCACCTAGCTTGGTCACTTTTCTGCCTCTCGCTTGCTGTGAATTTGATAGGCCTTGCAAAATGTTATTATACAGGATTTTAAACCTTTGGAATTTTTAACTCTTTGATCCCTCTGCAGCACTGGAGCTTTATAAACTGTACCTGGATGATGCCAGTATGTCAGCAGCTACATAATAACATTTCATCTGCTTTTCTTCCTTAAAAATCCTCAACTTACTAAATTGACTTAACCCAAGGCACTCCTGTGCCAACACTAGACACACCAGACAGCACTGCAAAAAGCAGTACTCAGCTCCTCACAAAATGCCAAATCCCAAGGGAAGGAAAAAAAAAAGACCTCTTTCCCTCCCTATGTTGAAATATTACACCTATATAAGTCAGACTATTTTTATGCCACCCCATCAATCTCAGTAACCAGTACTACATTCAGAGTCGACGCATGCACAAAGCACATGGGAGAAGCATCATTCCAGTCTCCTGAAAAGATTTCAGATCAAGGTAACAGGGGGCAGGATTTCTCTATGCTTCTTCCTACAATTCCATCTGATCAAATGTTGATTTATGATAAAATTAATCCTTTTCAACAAGGGTTACCTCCACCCATAATTACTGAGTAATACTTCACATTTACATTGTGCTGTGCATCCACAGACATCCTTGACTTCACGGCATTCGTTACTTCAGCCCTGAGCCGCTCTTGGGTACGAAGGTAAATGATCCGATCCGCGTTTCAGCATGAACAGTCAAGAAGAGAAAGGTGATGTGACTTGCCCAGGCCACCTGTGAGCAGGAGGCAGAGATGTCAAGTGATCCCAGGACCTCCACCTCCCATTCCAGCACGCTGCTGAGGGGATGCTGCAGGGATTGAGCACTCAAGGACTCCCCGGGCCTGGGTGGCGGGGTGGGAGGGTGATGCGAAAGACAGAGCTCCTCACCAGGGCTTGCAGTGCGGCCGTTCCTCTGTAGCCACTTCTGAAGAGAGTTGTCGCATTACAGCACTGCCTCAAGACCGAGAGGCTAAGCAGCAGAGACTGCTCGCTATTGGTCATGGAGAGGGATAAGAGCACTGACCAGACTAATTGGGAGGGAGGGGAGAACGGGGGATTGGTGGGGGCCCTCCCGTAGGCTCAATAACGAACACTACAAGCTTCTTAAATAGAACAACTGCACTCAGCACATTTACAGAGCCAAGACTGTAAAGTACTGTTACTTAATTCATTTAATCCCAGCATGCCGTACACGGTGCTAATACCACTGTTCCACTGACAAGAAACCTGCAGCTCAAAGGTTAAGTGATTTAATCAAAACCACACAACCACCTCAGTGTGGAAGGCACATCCATCCCTACCTCCTGCTCCCTCCCTTCCTCTCCAACATCTCTCCTCATAAAAACAGGCCTGTCTCTACTAGAAACCGCTCTTTCATCTGCAGGGCCCACATCCTGCGTGTGACTGCACGGCAAGTCCCGGCCCCGCCACGGTGCCGGAGACATAGGGGAATTCTGCTCACCTGGACTCGCTTGGTAACTCAAGGCCTGAAACAACGTACAGGTACATGAATGTGGGCTGACAGCCCAAGAGGTTTTGTGCTGTTATCACAAGACAGCGTTAGCATGCAGATCCAGGACTCCGTAGCCAACATGGCTTTTAAAATAATCACCCAGGGTAACTCTGTGGTTACCTACTGGTATGCCTGCAATGCCTGCAGTGTTCTTGCTGGGAGCTGGGCTTTAAAGATCGCATTGATGCACCTCAGAAATGTTTTAAAAAACCTAGGCAGACCTCCCCAAACATACACTTGGTTTTGAAAGAATGAGATTTGCTTTTTTTAAAACAAAAAAAAGTGAAAAAAAATTAAATCCCCATCATTTTATTTACATAACACTATGTTAATTATTACAGTACAATCATACTTACAAGTTTCTTTTTGACTGTGGTGAGAGGGGAAAGGAAGCAAAAAGTAACTCTGATGAATGGGAATGCTAAGAAATTCACACTATATGAAATCCATAATAAAGCTGCCAATGCTGTGACTGCTACAGGTCAACATGTCTTCGGCTACACTGCTCTGCTACTGCAATGACAGGTTAACACCGCAGCGAAATTGGTGCCAGTGGGAGGATATAATCAGCAAGAGAATTTGCTATCTCAGCTTTATTCACCAGAGCCTTGCTATATAGAAACCAACTCAATAAATATACATTTTAATTGGGGAAAAAAAAAAAAGCTTGCTGCTTCACTTTATCTCTCCTCCTTTTTTTTTTCTGAGAAGAAAGCAGAATTCCTTCTGGAAATACTGAATGGAGAACCCTCTGCAAGTGAAGAACAAAGACACAAAGTGTATCTATAGCAGAAAGGAGTTAAAAACTTCCTTATACAATTGCACTTCAGTATTTCATAAACCACACCACAAAACTTAGGGCATGCCTCAACACATGCCAAAGCTCAGGAATTAAGTCTTCTGAAAAAAACCAAGCCCCACACTCCTTAAAGGCACAGCACGTCCTGCTGCGCCAGCAGAGGAGGGGCAAGGCGGGCAGGAAGAAGGAGATGTGAGTATCAGGAAAAAAAAAAATTAAAAGGAGCAGAAGGGAAATGAAGTTGCAAACCTTATGACTCATCAATTCCGTTGCTACAATATCCATGTAAAGCTCCTTTATCGTCAGAAAACAAAGAATAAGGAAAGTATGAAGCCAAACACCCTTTGTCCTCCATCCCACTGACTCCCTACAACCTTTGGAGATAAAGGCACTCGCAAGGGCAGTTTCTATCTGCTGTTTACTGAGGCTGATCACAGGACGGTCTTAGTTTTGCCAGTCCTTTGCTTTATTTCTGCTCTCACCACAGCCAAGCTCTGTTTTATAAGAGGGCACCCCCATCTCTGAAATATCACCTGTGCACTTCTGCATCCTGTGCCCAGTAGTACCCACATGACAACAGCTGCCTCCCTTTAGACAGAGCTGAGGTTTCTGCCCCTTCAACTCCCTGTAGGACTCTCAGACAGGGTTTTTCTTTTATGCTGTGAAACAGAAGAAATGCTCAAGACAGGATCTTCTTGCTAAGCCTGCAGAAGGTGACCCCTAAAAAGATTTCGACTACTGCTAGAAAGCAATGCTGTGCCCCACCCCCCACCATTTCTGTGGTAACACCTGCAAGCGCAATCTGTCCTACAAGGCTTGAGACCTGATCTGCAGCCAGCCACGGCTGCTGAAGTTTCATTGCCTGCCCTGGAGATGCACTGGCTTGCACCAGACACTCATAATCACTGCAACCTGCAGAAGACCTGGGCCAATTTCCAGGATCTCCTCATCCCAGTTTTGCTGTGTGAAACAAAGCAGTGTGAATGTGCCTAGGAAAGTCTCTCGGCAGACAGAGACACCTGCATCTGGACTGAAACAGCCATCCATGTCTACCTTCTTTTCACAGTTTTTTCCTGGATGACATTTCTCATGTCAGTTCACTGACAGAGCATCTCAGTCTCCCCAGCTTGCTCCTTCCCTGCTTCTCCATTACCAGCTTCTCCCGTGCTCCCTCTTCCTTTCTTGGCTAGTTAATTCTTCCTCAGGCGAAGCTTTTAAATATAAAGAAAAGGAAAAAGAAAACCAAAATGCTGGTACTAACACAGTGTTTGTAAACTACACTTTGGCTGGCTCTCAGGGAATCAAGTATTCATCTTGCCTGTTTGGACTGTGAACTCTTCTTTACCCTTTTCACTCGGTGTTTGTACTCCAGACAGCAAAACATGGTGCTGGGCTCAGAGCAGTTACCAGCCTGATCTAACACAGGTCACGAATCTAGCAATAGCTGTATGAAAACCTTTGCTCAAAGCATCTATGAAATCCCATCCCCTTTGCCAACAATAGTTTTTGGTTTACAGAGCATAACAGTATAAACAGTTCTGAAAATACAGTAGACAGCTAAATCTTTTATCCTTGTCCTTCACGACACAGGAATTGGTAGAGACTTAAGATAGGAATAGGCCTGTTTACCCCTATCCAAAATATCAAGCTTTCCATCAAATGGCAATACCCCTAGCTCCCAATATCACTCATCACGATCTGTAGTAGGTTTGGGGAATAAAAGGCAAAACTGATCTGAATGAGCATGATGGTTACGTTGGAGGCAAGATCCTGGATCGCAGGACCAGCAATGTTACCACCTTTTTCTTTCACATCATCTCCAGTGAAAGAGGCGGGTTGCTGAGGATCAGACATGCCCATTCCAGGTTTCATTGTTGTCCATGCACCAAATTCACAACCCACTGCAACCCCAAGGCAAGCCCACAACTTTGCTGTTAAATGGAAGTCAAAGCTATAACTGTGATTTAAAAAGGAAGATCTCGAGTTCTGTTCAATAAACAAATCAAATGTTTAAAATACCTTCTGCTCTTATTACCAGATCATGAAATAGTGGGAAATTAATCTTATAAAGTAACTGAGCTCCTAATGCATGTAACATTTTCCTTCCTGACCTCTATATGAATTAATTCCTAAATTGCCTATCTTGCATAATTTTAATTGCATCCCAGAACACCATGACCTTGATGGCAGCAGCTACAATATTGCAGCACTGTCTTCTACAGTTAAATATGGTACAGCGCCTTCCAAATCTGTGAACCCTGGGAGATCAGAATTGTGTGCTGTGCGGTTCTATTTTTTCTTACATGCAAACATTTCTGATTCAAAGTCTTCCAAGAAGGCTCTGGTTTCCTTGGAAGGTCACCAAGATAAAGAGACCACTTCAAGTAACTAGCTGAGTTTCTAATAAACTCTACTTGTGGCCAGGTGTTAGTTACAAGTGATACCCTGGCTTTACTCTCAAAGACAGGATAACACTGGTGTGATAGTCTCTATGAGAATGAGAGCATGGCTGGAAACTCGAACCACACCTTGAGATTACTGCCACCTCCTGTGCAGAAATCAGGGAGGCCGCTTCAGTACTGTGCAATTTAAGAGAGAGCTCTGCAAATTTGGGGGATCTTTGACTTTGGTGGTACTACATTGCTGTTACTCAAACGGTGCTATAGTTCTCTGGAACTAATCTTGTAGCACTGTCAAAGTCACAAAAGCCTAAGCTTCAATACAAATGACTTCCTTCAGAAAATTTATCATTCTCCCCTGGCACCACAAGGATATTTTTAATAAATGGAAAAATCACCAGAGAGATTCTAAAGATAATCTAAAATTGCAAGACCTAGATGTGTAGTTGGACTCCACTCTATCATACAGATTTCTGTATGATAAAACTGTCATTAGAAACTTAAAACTGGGGACCTTCTTCCATCTTTTCAAACACATATTCCAAGACAGTCCTTGCAGACTAAGATACCGTGCAGTAGAAACCGCAAGGGGGAAAAAAGGACTTAATTACACAAATTATTTTACACTGGTATGTTTAAATCTTCATTTAACCAGGTCAACAAGTCTAGCACTATGACCTCCCAGTATGTATCTGTCTAGGTTTTTTTGGGATGCTCTGGAAAATAACTTATCTTAAAGGGCAGAGTACTGGAGTTTTTAAGACTCTGAGGCAAGGTTTGGAGAAACTCTTTCCTTTCACACTACAGCTCATAAGCCAGTCTCAATCTTCAATCAGGCATCAACAGGACATCACCATTTATCACCTGGAAGGAATGCCTTGCTATTGAGGAATTAAGGCAAATTCCATTACATTTCCTTCCAGAAATATTATTTTTTTCCTCCACCACGTAGCAACAACTATATAACTAGTCCAGGTATTCCTCCCTCCCTAAAGTCAGCATGAACAACAGCATCCTCAAGTTACAGAGGGATGCAGTGGAAGAACAAAGGTGTCATTCAGGTTTGTATATCTTCAGCAGCAGCTTTGTGCTATCTTCCCTGATGAGTCCTGCTGCTCCAGCTTGCTTTGTTGTTCACCAAACTTACGTTAGCCATTTCACACAATCTGTTCTCTACACTCAAGCTATGATAACTTTTCATTGTGAAACAGTTCAAGTTCTCTAAATGTATGGAAACCTATTTTTTTTTTTTTCTTCTCTCAGAAAACTGATGGAAGCACAAAAGTAACACTGGGAACTATAAGACAGCCAGGGTCTTTCAGAACTTGCTGCTCCAGGGACAGAAGTTTGAAAGTCCACGCAGGCAGCACTCCCCAAGTCTGAAGCAGAAAGGGTAAAGGACTTATTTGGAGCGAAGTTCTAAGATGCTCTACTGGACTGCTGAGATCTGCTACTGAAAGCCCTGGGCCACGTTTCTAGGATGCATGGCTCCTTCATACAGAAAGCCATAGGCCAGGTAGTTCCCGGCTCATAACCAG
This sequence comes from Heliornis fulica, assembly GCA_013399135.1. Taxonomy (NCBI): domain Eukaryota; kingdom Metazoa; phylum Chordata; class Aves; order Gruiformes; family Heliornithidae; genus Heliornis; species Heliornis fulica. The sequence goes on from VXBZ01001512.1 coordinate 114,509, forward strand.
CACTTGCTTGAATCCTGTGGAGCATACTCCATTTTGGGAATGTCCCTGGAAAAAAATAAATAACTTCAAAACCTCTCATGACCAGGGAAGCCTGGACTGTGGTGAGCTTCATGCTCAAATCTCTATTTCGAGTCTTTTTAAGATACTTCAGTCTTTATAAATAGATTGGTGCCAAACTTCACATGTTCACAGTGAGACAGTGATCACTGAGGGGAACATCACAGGAAGACGGACAAAGCTTGGGCTCACAGAGAACTGACAGCCATTGCTCACCCTGACTTAAAAATCTGACAAATTAGTTGTGTTGACCTTTCTTTTTTTTTTCAAGCCCATCTAGGCCACATGCCAGTTTTCCACTTGATGACTCCTGAAGGTTGAAGACCTGAGGTGATGAAGACACCTAAGAAGGTGGCTGGACCAGGCTAGGCCTGTCTCCCCACCAGTGGCACCAGGTTGCTGCTGTAGCACCAAGCACCCCTACCCACAGGGTGTGAGGGGAGGAAGCCCCAAGAATAGCCACATAAAACCCAAAATACCCAGTAAAACGGCAGTAGCGTCTGTGAAGGTGTGCTCTCAGGTGTATTGCTCTTAAACAAGATTTAACTTTATGACAGAACCCCTCAGAACTTATTACGGCCTCCTTTGGGCAGAACGCACCTTATTACTGCCAGGGAAGTAGTTTCATGACCACTTGCCAGAAGCATTTGGTCAATGGAGCCCCACAGGCGTGGCCACGTTCCTCATCACCTCAACACCAGGTACAGGGCAGAGCACACCAGCCTATGAGGAAGCAACACAAAATGGCAGCCAGGCCAGCCCAGTGAGACCCTACCTCTGTGACAGTTTCTCCCTGCTGTGGTATTCTGGTACTTGACAACTGTATGGCACCAGTCAAAAGAGGGAGAAAAGCAACTTTTTTTTTTTTTTTTCTCCCTCTCTGTTCTTTTTCCCTAGGACTCGAGAAAGGTCAGATTTGGAATTAATTTTTTTTTCCTGTGTAATGTTTTGGCTTGGTTCGTATTTATTCCAAGTGAGTTCACCCATTTCTGCGGCAGAAATAAAAGGTCATGAAACCAGTAATGTCTCTCTCTCCTGAAAGGGGTGAATCCCTTCTAGGGAGCAAGTCACCAGCCAAGTGTATCAAAAGAAAAGAAAATACAAAAACATATTCTGTGGGACTGTAACTGCAGCCAGATGCAATTAGAAAATGCATCAGGGCAATCTGTAGGCCATTTATTTGCATCAATTTTTAAACTGTTTAATTTGATTACTGCATACAGGAGGAAAAAGTAAAAATATGTTACCTTGTTGGTTAAAAAGAATTATTATTAATAATAATAATAATAATGATGATGCCACCTTTCTTTCTGCAATACTTGACTATGGAGCAGTAGGAGCCAGCACAAAGATTACTTCAGACAGGGAGAAGGGAAGAGGATAAAGGAAACTGAGTTGAATCACTTTATACATAAAATAAATCTAAAACAAACCCGTCCCACAGCTAATACTCTGTATGTTAAACAGGAGATATGTGCATGTATATGCATGAGTGTCAAGATGTTAGTTTTATAAGTCATTTGTTTTACAGATTGCCTCCAACGAACTTTTGGATCCAGATTTGAATGGTCTGAGGAACGAGAGTATCCAAAATTGAACTTTTGACTCAGACTGGCACAAACAGCTTTTTTAATCCAGGTTTTTGATTCATTGACTCCATCTGGGTCTCCTTGGTTTTAGCATAAGAATTTAGCATGTAATTTGAAACAAACACATCCAAACCTATTCTGATGGAATAAAATAGGAAATTTCACTGTTCATTTACTGTAGTGCATTGCTTCCTACCTACAGAAAATCTTTGTTCAAATGTTTTAAGGCTTTTTTTTTTTTGGCCAAAGGCAAAAGGCTTTCTCACCCTACTGTTGGTACACAGGAATGTTAAAAAAAAAGCATAGGAGCCCTAATTTTTAAAGACTGAATCCTTAATACTCTGCAACAATTTTTTCTTATGTGAGGGTCAAAATCAAAGGCATCCAAAATTATTAGACATTTTGTTAAGTTCTAGTTATGAGGTTTAATAAAAATGTGATCACTTGCACTTGTCTACAAATTTTTCTTACTACTTTATCAAGAAATGCTCTAATGCAGAGCAAAAGTTCTAAAGAAATTTTTTAAAATTTCAATTTTCAAGTCCACATCATGATTTTCTTTGGTCTGGTATATGATATTTAAGGGTTTATTTTGGTAACCTTCATGATTTAACTTTTGGAAGACTACTCAAACCTCAGAAAGGTGATCTGTCCTCCTTTGCTCAGATCTGTGAAAGCTGTTTGTGTTGCATTTCTGTGGAATTGGGGAAAAAGAAGAGGAAAAAAGACACTGTTTTCATCTTCCTTTACTTGTAGCAAAATTAAATGTAATAAATGTAAGAATTCTGCTGTTATATACTTGGCAGTTACTTTAAATTGGTTAGACAAGCAGATCAATAGAATATTTATGCTTTTATATACATTTTACTATCATCTGTATTTAAATGTGATGGTAAATAAGTAACAGAAAGAAAACTGGGAATAACATTTGAATAATTCCGTCCTTTTTGATTAAACTCTCTGTAACTGCTGTGAAGAGAGAGATGTTCTTGGTAGCAATGGACAGCAGTATAATGACCTGAGAGGTCAGAACTGGACAGTGAAATTAAGATGCTCCAATTTTTAATCTCACTCATCACTAGCTACTAGGAAATGAGGTAGTGGACATGGGGAGTGGGATGCATGAGATGCATACAAGTGGAGATGTACAGGAAAATACAGGCATTATTCTGGATTTGGTGGAGAAAACCAATCACATCCAGGGTGCACTTCATCGCATCATGTAAAGGATATTTAAACCTGGTCAGGCAAATCATGCTCAGGATGTGCCTATTCTTTTCACCAACAATAAAGAGAACATAACATGAGTAATTCAGATATGGTATTCCAAGCCGTAAATATCTAAAATTAGATTAGACTAATTTAATTGCTCAGCCTCTTGTTGACCAGTCGATCATAATACAAATGTAAATAACCTGGCACACAATTAATAATGAATATTTTGCTTCCTCAAATACATGCTCTGGCCCTAGATGAAGAGACCTTTGGAAGATGTCTTGGGTTTGCAAGCTCAATTGGTGTTTCAAGTAGGGAGATATAAAATTAGGAGTATTTCTAGAAGAGTCTGCTGCTGACCAAAGGTATTGCAGGATTGAAAGGGCAGAGTTTGCAGACTTTGTGGGACAGCCTCAACAGAAAGGCAAATGGGATTTTCTGGTTGTACCATCTTTTGGCTAAGGAATCATCTGAGATTTCAGCAAAGAGTCAGGCTGGGAGTAACACACACTCCAGCAGCAGACAAGGTGAATGAAACAATAATAAAGATACTGTCAGGTTCTGTTTGTGTTCAGAAAGGAGAAGAAAAACAAAAGGGAGCAAAGAGTTACAACTGTGTCACGTACTTCTCATAATATTAGTTATGAAAAAATCTGAGTGCTTATCAGCTATGACACAGTAAACATTGCTAACATAGTTTATTATCTCAACACTCTTCTACTGACTTCTATCTCTTTCTGAGCACAGCAAACATTACTTTGCTGATTTTGTTTAGGCCTCCACCATGTATGCGTCGGATTAGAAACCTCTGTAATTTCCATTGAATATTATGGGACTTGAAATATCCAGAAAGTAAAACCTATGTACAGACATTTTCAGAGGCCATGGTCTGAAGGCATAAATTACTGGGAGCCTGAAACCCTCCAAACATGTTTTACTATGGTCCCTGTTACAGTAGGACCAGACTTCCAAGACTTTTAAATTATATCATACTGTAACAAAGAGCACATAATAAATGTAACTCTAAAAATATGCACACTGTAGGAATATAAAATTTGGATACAATGCTGCACTTAAAACCACAAGCATCTCTTAAAGTTTATTATATTGCCAGCAAGTGAGAAGCTATGTCTTTTGCAATAAAAAAAATAACAACTAATGGTTATAAAGTGCTGGCTTTCAGCAGGCAGCGTATTTTTTCATAAAGTATTGGTTATTTCCAGCCAGTTTAACACTCTGCAGGTCAGTGGTAAATTGCTCAAGGCATAGTGTCTAGTAACACCTCCTCCTGGCATGGTGGGATCTCTGATCTGACTGTCCATCTCAGTAAGAGTCAAGATTACATATTAATCTGTAGAGAGTTTACAACAGAATAGTTTGCAAATGCTGCACTAAAACCAGAAGGCAGGCACATGCCTCTCTGTTTACTCTGAGGGGCAGTTATTTACAAAACCAAGAATAAAAAGTTTAACAATGAAGGAAACAGAGATGGAGTGTTGACAGTGAACTTTTCAAAATATTTGTGAAGCATCAGCACAGCTTTTGCTGCCAATGGCTCACTCCTCTGAACAGCAGGATTTGGAGTTGCTGCTGACAGGACTGCTAACTTAGGTAATAGCAGGCGTGGCTATCTATGTTTTAGAGAACGCTGGCAAGTGCAGGAGCAGAACTTTTTCTGGGTATGCTTGAAATAACATGGGCAGAGGTAGCAGGGATTTCCTGATGGAGCTATACTCTGAGCCTTCCCTCAGCTTTTCCAGAGAAATGACTTAAAAGGTGCAGAGAGATGCCCATACCCGTACTCATCGTGACCTGGAACTGTCAAGTTCCTGCTCTACAACACGTAGCTGACAAACACCCCCTTCTCTGTTACTGGTGCTGTTAACTCACTTCTCAGGGAATCTAGGCTGGCAGCAGCAGTTAACTGCACCCTTGGAAATCCTTGGAGGGGAAAAAGTGCAGCGCAAGTGAAAATGATTTTTCACATTTTTAAACATCTGTGCCCAGTTTGAAGCCCAAGCTTAATTCTGCTGTAGGTCACAACCTTGCACTGGATTACAGGGCAAGGTCTTGGCAGAAGCTGTAGATTACAGGGGACCATTTACCTCTGCAGTTTGAGATGTGACCAAGTAACCACTGCAGCAAAATCCAGCTACCACTGCAAAGAAGTAGCAAGGAACAAACATTCCCATTGTTTACTGCTCGATACAAATTGGGAAGAAAGAGTGTATTACTGCCAAGCAAATCAAAACAGATGCTTTCAAGAGTGAACCCCTTGGAAAAGGTCTCTGCTTAAAAAAAAACCAGAAAAACGCAGGTGAAGCCAAGGCAGAGGTGATCTTAGTGATAAATTAATCTTTAAGAGAAAACAAGGCTCTAAATATGTTCAGAAAGAAAATTCTTTTTGTAGGAAGAAGCTCGTAATTGTTTTCTGAGAAAATTTCCGAGTCACTCTGAAAAATATCAGAGCTACCACATGCAACAATAACGTTAAAAGAAAAACAGAACAACAACGAAGACAGATTAAGCACATTTACTTTCCTTCCACATAACTGCACTCACACACCCATACACACTCCATTAATGACTAGCGTTTACTGAAAGCAATTTCAAGAAACCTGCAAAATTTCCTCTTTGCTATAAACCTTGAATCTCAAACGCAGATCCCAATCCCAGCAGTGAATATCAAGGAACTCTGAGTGAGCTGTGCCGAGCACCTCTGCAGAAATAGCTGCAGCTGCCTAAGACACTACTAGTGCTCAGCTGTTCGGTGCCGCTTCTTGCCACACCCACGTACACATCAATCACATATAGGTCATTTGAGAATCCCTCATACACTTCAGTGCACAGTCAGCCGGGGCAGCTTAATCTGTTTCTGCAAAGGTTGTCTGACTGTGATCTTGGTGAACAGTATCTGAACCCTCTCATTCAGCTCGAGGTCACCACTGTGGATAACACCTGAGCTTTTGCATCACCCTGGCTCTTCAGGGCTTTTTTTCCTCCCTCCGCCCACCCTCCCCCCCCAAGGACAAAGTTATTTAGAGGCATCTCTCAGAGGGCAGAAATTCAAGCAATTTTCTATATTGCTCGCTGGCATCCCTGATTCAGCTGTAAATAGAATCACAGCTGAAAGTCCATGGATACCATTTTTGCGCTGCTCTAAAGCTAGAGGAATGCAAAATGACAAGAGCTGCTATTCAGATAATTTTCTATGGCAGAAAATACAGTAAGTTCTGTGAGAAATTTTGGAAGAGAGATGTTAACTCTAGTTGACTCCAACAGAACAAACTCTCCAGGTATCTGAAATCGGAAACATTTCCCACTTGCAACTAGTGTTGCAGAAACATGTGCTTACCTGCTAAAGGGAGAAGAAAACAGGACTAAATAGCAAGTAGGGAGGACTCTGCAGCCAGTTTCCAAGACTCACATGAGAATTCTTGACAGGCGATACAGTTCGGTTGAAAAATAAGTCACCCCCTTGCAAAAAAGGCAGCTCTGCAACAAAAGATAAACAAAAAGTAGTATTGCACACATACCTACTCTAGGAATTTTCTCTCAAGAGTGCACTAATAAGCACACAACACACACAGATGTGAAACAAGTGCTGATCCATCCCGTCAGTGATAAAAACGAACATTTCTTCTTGCACTTTTCCCTTCTCTCTTTTGTTTCCTTTGGGCGGAGCAACTCATTGGCACTAAGGCTAAGAGCCACACCTATCACTAAAAAGGTAAGAGAATTTCCTTGAGCACACAGAGCACAAGTAGTTCTGTGCTCCAGCACTAAAGAAGTGACAGAAAAAGGTCTGAAATATTCTGCAGGAGCTGAGGTGGCAAAAAAAGGTTCAAAATACGTTGCGTGAGCTCTGGTGATCACCTCTGGAGAGCAGCTGTCCTACAGAGGCCAGAAAAGGCTTAAATGCATCATTTATGTATACTGGAAATTTTTTCTTTAGGGCTGAAAATGATGGTTGAAAGATCCTGAGCTGGTTACGGAGTGCCTCTCTGAGATGACTATTATTAACACAACAAGCAAATCCAGAGTGGATATCTTAGTGCGGCACAGAATTTTTAATTATGTGACTTACAATAAAAGCATCTCCATAATTCAAAGTTGTCAGGTTGGGTTTTTTTTTAATAATAGTAATAAATACAGAACACTATTAGGATTGTTTTAAAAAATACATGTATACACAAACACATGTATGCACAAACACATGTACATACACACACAGACATACAGCAGTACTCACACACGTACACATCCACATTCTGAGTAGTTCTTCGTGCCTTGCACTTTGTATAGTCATTATACCAGCTCTAACACACTGCTAAATTTAACCAGGAATATATAGATGTATTTTTTGGCTCAGTTTCTCCTGGGGACAAACTGCTTTTGCTTTTATTCTGTGGTATTTCATACCCACTTTGCAGGGATGCAAATAACTGAATGTGTTGAAAAATACTTACTTTTAAGGTTAACCCTTCCTGAATTTGAGTGAATTAAGTAACCTCCTTATATTCCCACCTTTTGTCTGCTCTATGGGTGCAAGCTTCATTCTGTTATCACTTATTTTAGTCAAAATCAGAGGTGTTAGTTTAAATAACAGTGTTGTACAAAGCTGGTGCATTCTGACTGCAATGCATTAGGAGAAATTATCCGCTGCTTGAACTGACATTTTCAGTACCTGGGGGCAAGGTGGAAAAAACCTTTTCAGCGATACGTGTGCATCTGGGAGATGACACACAAACAAATTTGAAGTGAGGGATGTATAGCAAAAAAACCCAAGATACAGGCATAGTACACTGGGTAGGAACACACTATATGAACAAAAAACTCCTGTGGACACAGATAGATACAAAACCGCTCCGAGCAAAGCGAGCTGTATCAGAGTAAAGCTGTCTTGATACTGCTTGGTTTATGTTAGGAATGTCTGCCAAAACTGCTAGACTGGTTCAGGGCATAGAGGTCTTCCAAAAGCTACAACCAACTGATCTCAGCTGGAAGTGGGCACTATCAAACTATGTACCTAAAATACAGGCCTTGTCATGAATTTTGGCTTTCCCCTCCCTCATTTAAAAGCCAAAATGAATAAGATTCTTAATCTTCTAATTTGAAATATATGAAAAATCCTACTGATTTTAGACAGATAGTACGAGTAGAAAGTAAGAGCAGCTACTTGGTTCTCAGAAGATTAGATGCTTATGGTACAAAGACAGCATTTTGCTTGGAGATCCTGCTTGACACCCCTGTGATAGCCGATAAAAAAAATCCTCCATTTTGCCTATAATCTGCGATAATTTGATTAGGCAGGATAATAAACCAACATCACAGTGCTATTCTTCAGGATTTGAGAGGGTTATTTCAGAATAAAACTCCGCTGCCTTTACTTATATCGACCTAACTTTGATGATCAAAGCTCCGCTATTCCATCAATGCATGCATGAGGTATAAATTATGGTTCAGGGTTGTTTTTTTTAAAATGTGAATTACATTTATCTTTCTTTCATCTGATATCCTGTATATCTTAAGTGATTTATAGGTTCAAGGGAAAAAAGGGAATGCCTGAAAGACACCAAGCCATGATGCTGTTGTACAGAAGTAGCAAGCAAGTAATTCGGCATATTCCCCACACCAGCTGAGCAAACAGTACGGTATTTTGGCAGGTAAAGCAAATCAAGAAATCACACAGCCTTTTGATATCAAGGATCAATACCATGCCTTAAACCAGGCGTCTCTCAGAGGCAGCATTTCAGGATTGCTTTGCAGTTTTCTCAGGCCCAACAGTTTTTTCCCCATCCCTCCACCTCACTAGAGGGAAAGCAACAATACAAGTCTCCTAAGGGAACAACACTGAACATCCCAAAATACTTATGCAGCTGTAACTATCGTGTTGTAGCTTTGGAGACCTCCTGACCAGCATGGAGAGAAACATGACTCTAGAGATTTTTGGATCCCAAAGCTGTCACAAGTCCAGATTCATCTCAAACTGCTCTGAGCCACAGGGCTGTGTAATTTCCATGTATATTCTGTGCTCGAGGCAGAGGGGGAAGAGGTGCAGCAATGGCTGGCGATGCTGCTTGGAAAGAACAGCTAATTTGGAATTTGCTCAGATTCAACATGCTACTTCCTGGCAGAGTGGCTGGTTGCCCAAATACTAGGGATTATTAAACACCATCAGGTAAAACACAAGATCATGCACCACAAGCGCATGATAAATACCACGTAACTAGAACTGCCCTCCTTTTCAAAATGACTGTGCATTATGATTAGCTTATTTGTGAATGTGGGGGAAATTAATTTTTCATACAGCAGGAACTTGCTCAGCAAAGGGACTGTCAGTTCCTCCTCAGGACAGACATTGAGAGCTGCTGTAAACCAGTATTTCAGGGGAGTCGACAGTTGTCCGCTTACACCTACCACTCAGCCAGCTATGGCCACACAAACCAGTCACAGGGACTCTCATTTTGGGTATTACTGTGTATGTCTTTCTGTCCAGCCATGAGTGGACGGTACATAATCTCCATCATTTCAATGACTGCAGTCTACAAAGGTGCAAGCCAAGAATCAACACACTGGCTGGAAATGGTGATTGCAATTAAACTACAATCAGCCTGGCAGGCTGACGTCAAAGGCTGTTGGGTGAAAACCCACAGCAGCAACATTATGGACCTTTTTCTACTGGGAGATTTTAATTTGGAGCTGAAACGACCGGGAAGGATACTGTTGGCTGGAAATTGCGAGGGATTGGTCACTACTTTGGGAGTTTTGAAAGCTCAGCTGAATCAACTAGAAGCGTGGAAAAGAAGTGCATGGGAAGAATGAAGTGGAAGAGACAGATATAAAATGTACCATCTGGACTCCTGGCTTTATTCCTGGAGTTATATAGGTGTAGATTTTTGCTTTGGGCTGGCTAAGCCTTCTTTCAGTCTATGAAGCAAGTGGCCTTTTAAGATCTTGACCTTCCCCTCCTCGGCTATTTAACAAGCTGGTCTACAACTGGTCCCAAAAGGCAAAACCATAGCATTCAGCCTATGCTTAGGCTTCCCAAGCATCTCTGTTCTTCCAGACTCCTGAAGATTTGCAGGTATAAAACTGTTCAATTTTTTTTTTTATGCCAGAGAGGAAAAGACAGCAGTATGTATTCCAGGCTTTATTTCCCTGATCTTTCTCCTTTAAAATATAATTCACTTTAATGGAATTAAAACTCACACTGTAAATTCACATTCTAACTAAAGGATGAATTCTGACTAATTTTGGCTACAGAGATGGATAGGAAAACCCCTGCTGACTTTCCCTGAGGTAACACTGTATCTCAGACAAATAATAAGATTGTTTTTAAGGCTGACTTCTCCGAGCTGATTTTTTTTTTTGTGCTGACAGCCTGTTTCTGTTGCATGTATCGCTGAGTTTCTTTCCAGCTGCAACAGTGACACTAAATCTGCTTTTATCTCTCTGAGGACATAAACTCACAAAGATGGAAACCTAAAGGCAATAATTTCTCCTGAAAATCCTTGAAGTTACCCTTAGAAGTAAGATGAAAAGTCACAGACAGCTCTGTACTAAAATGTGTCAAATTTTATTCTATGAAGACAAAGAAAAAGCTAGCACATGTACCAAAAGCAAGGACAAAACTTTAAGGGAATAATAACAGGATAAACTGAGTCTAAAAACACCAGAAGATCCCTCTTAGATTTTTACATTCTCCACACTCAAAACTCCAATAACTCATATTTAAAAGCAGCCTCATTGTTTATTTCTCACAGACTATATCTTAAATGTGAGGACTGACTGATGGCACAACAAGCAGTGCACAGATTATGACCAGCGCGCTTGTGCAGGAAGAGGTGGTGATGCTCCAGTTCACAGAGAGCACCTCGTGAGCTGCATTCTGCTGCACCCCAAGTTTAATTCATAATCAGGTAAGTGAAAGCACCTCACAAGCAAAGTAAAGCTTGCAAACACAACTCCATCGCAGCCAGGGTTTCTGTGCTGAAAGCAGGCTGTGGATTTAACCAGGGAGCTAGACTAGCAACATGTTTTTCAAGGGGTGACTACCACTTATCAGAAAAGAAATTAATATTGTGATGGCAGTGCTTTGAATTCACAAATATTTTTAAAGACTGAGAATTTTTAATCTTTCTGCACTGCCCTGGCTCTGCTTTAATGAAAACTGTAGAAAAGTATTCAACAATTTCAGCAGGAAAAGACTGGAAAATCTTACTCTTAATGTGCATCCTTTTAAACTAAATTTATATTTGATACATTAGCACCTCGGTTTTACAGGCTGTCCACTGACAGGTCTCATATAAAAGTCACCATCCCCCAGCAGTTGCAATAAAACATTAAGCTGCAGGTAACTCAGGGTGAATGCAGCACAACTGAACACTTAAAGTTCCCTTTGAACTTTCCACAGGCTTCATCAGGACAAAAGGGGAAGGTCTCTCCTTTGCTTCCATTAAATCCCTCAAACACATTAATTTTTGAAGTAGCATTTGAAGGGGCTTACTGGGGAAAGATGCAGTGAGTGTAAATAAAGGCATTTTGAAAGAATTTCACTTGAGCACCAGCTGGGTGTCCTTTGCTGGCTCAGTCACTTTTGGCAACCTCACAGACAGGGGCTGTCAATTGCCTTATCCCCGCCTTTGAAAACAAGCAAATCCACACAGGATTTTTTGCACAGCAGCCTGGCACTTACCTCTGCAGCAATGTTGTGGGTTTTTTTTTTTTTAAATGAAAAGAAAAGAAGAAATAAAATAAAAGCATTCCCCTTCAGCTGCCTTTGCTTTTGACTAAAATGCTAACATTTCTCATTGGTCTTCCTCCTCATTCCCAAGAACTGCAGGAAGTGGAAAACCATGAAGGGAAGATTTCAATTTGTCCTCCTATTTACAAGCAATTCCCGCACCCCGGGGAGGTCCTGCCATCCTCACCAAGTAGCAAGAACTGCAAGCCTGCATGGCAAAAAGGAACTACGAATCCAGACCCACAAACCCCCTCACGACTTGGCATCTGTCTCTTTTCACCAGTCTGCAGAGTTTGTTGTAACATGCTCGAAGGCTCGCCAACGTTAACAGGGACATCTCCACTCCAACTCACATTCTCTCTATTTTTAGAACAGAGACATGGTTACTGACAGCCACAGGAGAAAGAACCGAGCCTAATAATGACAGCTCTGCCACCAGACTAGAGACATCTAACTGCTGCAGGTCCTACACAAGACAGACTGACTGCAAAAGAAACCCTTGGTTGGGTGTCATGGATTGGGCAAGAGGAATGTGGAACATCCCAACTCTCCAATTCCGGGATCACTACTACTGCTGGGCAGGGGAAGACAACAAGAAAGCCCTGTCCTTGCATGGATAGACCTCTGCAGTCACGTGTTCTGAAAGCAGAAGGACTTGCCACATGCCCCTAATGAAGTGATGGGAAAGGGAAAAAAAAGAAGATAAGAAAAGAAAGGAAAGAGGGGAGAGGGGGAAGGGGAAACAATAAGCAATTCAGCCTAAACTCATTACTGGAGTTTTCCAAGTCAGGAAAGAGAAATTTAAGAAATCATGACGCTACCACCCCCTTCTGCCCCTTCCCCTGCTCTACCAAAGCAAAGCTGGCAGAGATGTGTTACACTGTGTTAGTTTCTGTGCAAAATCCAGTGGTGCCAGCTCTGCTGCCAAGGAAGGTGAGGTCCTGGTGAAGCTGCCAGATGCAATAGCAAGACACTTTCTGCTCTACCAGCCATGAAGATTTTGAAGAAAGCAAATAACTAGAGACAGCGACTTCTTATATTTCCTCTTACGTTTCTACCACACTCTCAGGCTCAGCTTCTGACTACACATGAGACAGCAGCTGCTTAGTCAAAAGCTTCCCAAGGAAACGCTGTAACACAAAAGTACAGTTCCACAGCCTGCAACTGCTGCCATTCTCAAAGCAGGTACAGCTGCCCGAATCCCTTGAGAATAAAAGGGGAGAAGGATATAAAATAAGTCTTTGACTAATCTCTAGTGTGAATGGCATGTCTGGGGAGTAGAGGATAAACTACTGTTGGGAGAAGACAGACTGGCTATCTTATCCCTCAGCTGCCAAAGTTTGTGGAGATGTGAATGTTGGTCTTGGACTTTGACAGAAGTCAGTAGTTTCACGGCTCCATCGACCTTCCATCAGTGAATCCAGCCTGAGAGGGGATAAACTGTGCAGCAATGTCAGAACTCGTGTGTGGGCGGCAGTACCCAGGGAAGGGTTCTGTGGGAAATAAACCACCTTCAAAAAAGAAGAGGTAAACAGAAATAGCAGCAAGTAGAGGACTATCACAAAAAGCACCTGGATTCAACTCAGCTACCATTTCGTGCTCCTGCCAACAATAACTTAAAGTCCTACAGCGCAAACGTTAGGGAGCCTTAATTCCACTCCATCATCACCTCTCTGAACAGCTACAAGAGACATGCTGAGCCTCTAAACAAGACTCAATTTTTCAGTAATGACTGAAGTGAAGAGCTATTCCTGGGGATTAACAGCTGCCTGAATGGTCCTTCAGGCTCAGGAAGGGACACTGGGCAACAACTAATCTCTGAAAAATCTCTATGATCATTAGGGATACCAGGAGAGGAAAAGCAAAACCAGTGCTCTGCTAGTACCTTTTGTATGGAGTGCAGACGGCATTTTTTCTACTGATGTCAACAGATACTAGATGAGGACTCGGGTTCTTATAAGGCCTTCCCTGAAGGTCCTCCTGGAGGAGTGAGGTGGACTTCCACACACACTTAGTGCTGTGGGATCCCCTTAAAACACCTCCTGTGTGCCCAAGAGGAAACATAGCTAAGCCTTGCACAAGAGCATACAGGACCCTTGCTATTTTTGTTTAGTTTCCAGCATTTGTTACCCTGAAGTTGGCCTCTGCCTGTTTCCACAGCAATAGATACAAAATACATAATCTTCACTAATGAAAAGAAGGCATCTTCCACTCACCCCTGGAGCCAAGACTGTCAGAAACCGCACAGTCCCAGGTAGCAGATGGAGGCCCTGAGCTAATGAAGCATTTAAGCACATCCTTAACTAATTTTTAGCACAGAAGTAGTTAGTCCCACTGTAGCCCTAACTGGCCACCCTACTTTGCTTTCATGTTCCAGAACCGATCGTGCTGCATTCAGAGCTATGGGATTTAATCCAGAAAAAGCCCAAGTCCTGAAATTCTATTTGGGTCTCAAATTCTGGCAAAATCTTGGATGGAGACAAGGAAGAAATGAGAGAAGGAGGAAGAGGACATTGAAGGTTTATGAAAAGCTAGAAGCTCTGTCTCTGGTCACAGTTTATTCTGACTGGGCTATTAACTAGTAGTCATCTTCAGCGGTTTGTGGTCACAGTGTTTGCCATTTGGCTGTCTGCACTGGGTGTGGAGACAGCAACCTGTCGGTGGCAGAGCAGCTGCACAAGTCGCAAAGGACAGATGGCAAGGACACAGAAGAGTTCTTTCCTCCCTATACTGCCCTTCAAAATATTCTTTCTTTGCCCTCTCCACCCCGACTCTTTCAGCAGGGAAAGGGAAAATTACTTGGACCTCAATGTGCTCAAAGAGCAAAATTAAATTCGTCTTATAATTACTTCCTGAGCCTCAATACTAGCAATCTGTCCTCACCCCAGACAGATGGCAACTGCTGCCACACAGCTGGTCTGGCACGGGCAAAGCCAGCGGATGAATGGCAAACAGGTGTGAAGCTAGTTTGGCTCACCAGCTCCAAAGAATTCAAGGAAGAAAACCCAGCTTATTGACTGAGCAGGGAGTGGTCTGGAAGCATTCCTGCAGGATGGCTGGAGGCTTAATCAGAGAAAAATCTAATATATACATGTCCATTAAACCTGAGATCATGCCAGCTGGCATTGGGCATTTATCAGAGGCCCAAAGGAGGCTGCAGCTTCCTCACCAGTCCTCGCTCTAGGTATCTTCTCACTCCCAGCAATTCTTACTATTTTAATTTTTATTAACTTAGAACGTGCTCCATTAACTCAGAATATGTACACATCTGTTTCCATGTACTTATCAAAAGCCTAATGCAATGCTTCTGCTAATAAGTTGCTTAAGCACAACCATGATCAAATAAGTGCAACTGCAGCAATATCACTAAGAGTCTCTGGCTGGTCATTCTACAGCCAGAATATGATTAATTTGTCAACCATTATAGCACTGTTTTGTCCTAGCCTGTCACTGCTGCATGCATACAGATACAAAAGCCTCCATACCATCTTGAGAATTGGTATCAGCTGACCTGAAAAGACACAACTTATCACTTTTTTTTAAATAAGCCCCTTTTCAGTTTGGGTCATGGTGTCTTTCTCTTTCCCATTTGCCAGGTTGTACTGGGAGACCTTTATTGTCATGTCTTCATTCTTACCAAAAACTTCTATGACTTCTGATATTTTTTACAGGTAAATGGATGAGTTATCACCATCTGAGAGACCACAGGCAGCCTGCTACCTGCATGGAACTCCTTGAGATTGCGAACATATATCAAGCCATGCAGACAAAAAAGCCCACTCCTAAATGAAAGCCACAAGTGTCAGCCTCTCACCAGGCAGAGGAGAGGAAAACAACTGCTAGAAAAACAATACTGGGCAATTCAAAGATGAAAATTTTGCAAGCTAACACATCAGCCAGGCTCAGAGGAACACTCCAGTCCTGCCAAATCCCGACTGCTGCACGGATGCTAAACCGATTTGTTTAAACAAGTCTAAGCTTTTGCCTAGATATTGTCACACTGGGCAGACATAACCCTTTGTGTATGCAAACATGAGGATTAAAGCTGTCCCCAAGTCTGTCTGTCCCCCCATCCATCCATCTGTCTGTCCATCCCTCCCCTCCAGGGCAGAAGGAGGAGCAGCCACACCAGCACTAAGGCAGTCACCCTCATTTAAGCATATCCCATTTGAAGTTTGACCTGAGCCTCCTGATCACACCTGAAGCAGGTCAGGGAGTGCTCACGCTGTCAGTTCTGCTAAGCAGACACATGGCTAACTGCTGGTGCAGGGGCAGTGTCAAACAACTGGGGCAGAGGGGGTCTCTCCATAGTGTAACTGGAAACAGCAGTTTGCTAAGCGGGTGTCAGTGCAGCTTTATCCCAGTCACCCAGCAGCACCCTCAATGCAATTCTTCTGCTGGTGCAGGGAGAACACAAACCTACAAACATTTTTGATGCTCCTTCCTCAACCCTTGCAGGTAACAGGCCTATGCAAGTAGGAGTCACTTAAAACCTAAACAAAACCGTGTCTTCAACGAAGGATGATATAGCTGGAGAATTTAAGCTTACACATGAAAGCGAAGGAAACACTGGGGATCCGGTGTCACAGTAGTGGAAGGGCAATGCAATTCAGATTTAAAATCCAGCAGCACAACAAGTGAAACCCAACTTTGGGAAATCTTATGATAACTTTGCATTCTAATAGTGAAAGTTGAGGTGAAAACCAAAGAGAAGGAAGAATGTGGGTGTCAAGGCACAGTGTGGAGCCCTTCAAATCTGAGGTAGTGGACAATACTGGCCAGTGATTGCTCTGAGCACAGATATGCCTTAAAGCCTTGGTTGCCACCATTCTGCATTATTCAGAGACTCTACCATGTGCATGGCACTTACAACGGAGAGAGAAGAGAGGCTTTTGCCAGAGACATGGTATTTACACTGGAGCATCAGTTCTTCCATTTATGCAACAAAAAAGAAAAATACAACCCCCCCCCAAAAAAAAGGAGACTCAGAAGAGAGATCCTGAGGGTTGACAGCCAGCTTTCACAGCACTTACCTTCACTGAGTAAGAAACAGGCACGTACAACGGGGAGGAACCGCAGCTGAGGCACATGGCCAGGTGGGTGACTCTGAACCTATCACCAACTGGCATCTCTAACCTTTACCAAATGCTATCGCTTGATCTCTGCTGAATTAGCAGTGAGAGAACACGGCTCCTCCACTTGCTCACAGCAGGTCGGAGAACAATGCTGGAGAGCTGCCAAGGGTTCAGGATCAAAGAGAACCATGATGGGGGAGTGGGGGGCAAACCCCCAAGAACCGAATCCGAAAGCTTTTCAAGAGGCCTAAGCATTCCTTAGACTTTTTATTCACAGAAAATTCTCTCTGAGCTCCAAGAGCAATTGCACCTCAATAAAGATAAGCTAAATGACCATTTTTCCTCCAAGCTTTATCAAGCAGGCTCTACAAAACAGCATTAAAAGCAGTTGCATTTAAGGATTTTGAATTATTATTTGTTGTTTTTTTTGGTTTTTTGCATTATTCTCAAACTGAAAAAGCCTCAGTCATGGACTCACAGACCAAAATCTGACTGAGGTAGGTGCTGTGGGAAGGCAGCTTGAAAAAGATAATTAAGCATAAGCCAAAGCATATGTTCTCTCAGGATACATTCTAGGAACAATCACTCATGGGTAACTAAAGAGCAGCAAAAGAGTTTCCACATAATCTCATAGCAGCAAGCCAGACGACTCAAAAAAATTCCTCCCCATTTCCTTTCATTTTGAAACAAGAAGGGAGAAAAAGGCTTTTATAAGACGCCACAAAAGGCTGACAGACTCCATTTGTTTCATACAGAGCTGGTATCCGACACTGAATACCGAAGGCCTCACCCAGACGACTACAACATGGCGGTCCCCAAGGAAAGACCTGGGTTGTTGCTGCTCCCTCCCCCACGCGGAGTCAACGCAGATTTTTTTTTACTCCTCAGTGCTCTACTTTCCTGCCTTGAAATTAATTCTGAAGCCTTGGGAGAAGTTGAAAGCCTACTATCAATATTATAAAACTGCTCTAAAATCCCAGCTTTTTCCTTCCATCTGTTTACCTTATATATACACCAGGAACTTTGGTTTTGCCAAAGTGTTTATGGGATGATGTTTGGTAGTTCTCATTTGTTAATTAAAAAGCAGGAGAATGAAAATACTCTAAAAGGTTAGTTTCTAATATGGTAGAGATGCTCAAGAAAGTGAAAAAAGCCCTCACAGGAACAAAAATAAATCTAAAAAGTGAAAACCCAAATCAAAGACAAGGGAATAGTGCCTTCTCCCCAGGCCCCCCAAGTGCATTTTCTTCAATGATGGAGTAGTCTACAGGCAGGCCTTCAAGAGCTGAAATACTTTGCTGTCTTTCCAAGGTTGTGAGATTTGGTCAGAAGAATGAAATGTGAGAGCCTGACTTACTGTGGTCACCGTGCTTGATCTGATTATTAAAAAAAAAATAAAATCAAGCAGAAGTAAAGAAGGGCATATGCCCATTTGGTTTCCTTTAGGAGTAATTTTAATGTCTTGATAACTTGGGTTACATATCCTCCCCCACCCCCATATTTTTACCAAATTTGATTTCCAACTTGCAAAAACGCTGAGAAAAAGAAGGTGGCCAGAGGCTGGGGGAGCACAGTGAGTTGCCTGGAAAATGACAGACTAACACAGATGCCTTTGTGTTAACAGAGACCACACAATGAAACGCGACCGCAGAGAGCGCAACAAACACCGCAGCAGTCAGCCGGCTAACGCACCAGAGACGAGGGTTTTCAACTCGGGAGAGAGATCTGCTTGTTTCTATTTGAATATAAATGATCTCCATGGAACTACAGAGCTCTCCAGACTTGGCGCCCCCCTATAAGAGGAAGGTTCTTCCCCCAAGAAGGCATTAGCCAGACTAGCTCTTTAAAGTAAGCAACTGGGATATTGCTCTAAGGGTTAAATACAAAGGTGTTTTGGTGACCAAACTAGAATTAACTGAAATGAAGATGAGATTTCTGCACCCTGGCATGGGTGATGGCTTAACTCGATGAGTTTTTAAACTGCTTTAAATACAGGGTGATTTCACGTGGTTTTCCTAAAAAAAGCCCAGGTTTTCCTGTGAGGGAAGAAGAAAAAAAAAAAAAAGGAAGGTCATTTCACTTCACAGAATCACACAGAATCACAGAATGTCAGGAGTTGGAAGGGACCTTGAAAGATCATTCAGTCCAAACACCTTTCCAAGCAGGATCACCTAGATTAAATCACACAGGAATGTGTCCAGATTAGTCTTGAATGTCTCCAGAGAAGGAGACTCCACAACCTCTCTGGGCAGCCAGTTCCAGTGATCCTTCTCTGTGATTTCACAGAGAATTTTAAATTTTTTCAGAGAATTTAAAATAATTTCAGTGATTTCACTTCTGCCCTCGTTCCCTGCTGCCACTGTCCCTTAACACACAACCTCCCTGGCATAAGGCACAAGGTCACAGCTGCATCAAGCAGTGCTGTGCTGAACATCCATCTTCCACTTGGGTACCAGGGAGCTACACTGGTTGTGTACAGAAGGTGTACTGCAGGTTTTACAGCAGGGCTGGCAAATCTGCATTCTCCAGTAAAGTTATTCCGTGTATAAAGGCTGCAGTAAATGTTTTGCTTTCTAGTTCTTCAGTTTGCAATATTTGCTCCACCAGGTAATATATAATAAGAGCTCCCATTGTGACCTATAGTATCACCTAATTCACATGGTCTTTACTTTCAGGTTATTGCACAGCTTCACTCGGTAAAATGAACATAAAAAAAACCATAACCCCCCAAAATTAATACATTTACTGGAGTAATTTACAGTTCTTAAATAGAAAAAAAAATTAAAAGTAATTGGAGGGTGTGGAGAGGGTGAGGGATGGGAAATAGGACAGCACCCCAGACTTTGCTGTCAGCACTGCAGGCATCAGCAACAGCACGGGACAGTTGCGTTGACATGGAAAACCACCAAGGATAAGGGCGTGTGGTGCTGCTTGCAGATCAGGTTCACATCTAAAACACACAAGGAAAATCAATCAATTCCTTTAGCTACCTTAAATGCATGGGCATCACTCAACTTTTCTGCACTTGCTCACATAAACCTGCCACTTAAGATTTCCATGCTTGAGTGGTCTCCCAGAATTCACCAAACTTCTTATCGTCCTGGCTCATCACATCCCATTCAGCAGCTACAAAGCAAGCTGTGAGCACGGGGACTGGTTGGCAACAGCACTGGACTGCCCGCCCCCAGCCACCACCAAAGTGCCAAAATCCACTGGACTTCTCAGTAATTTTAAAAAAAAAAAAAAAAAAGAAATAAATTAAGAACTAAAATAAGTTCTGGTCTGAGAGGGATCTGCGTCACTAGGACGCTAAAGGTCTTGTACTTTGTTTCTAAGGTAGGAAGACAGGGTTTTTTCTGTAGAGTCAGCAAAATAACAGGCTGTTGTTTTGAAACATAAGCAAAGTGAGTCTCTTAAATTCCCCATGACTTTGGGCACCTTGACCAAGGGCACCGCCATCTTTCGGCTTTTTTCCAGCACACAATGCTGTGTTTGTTTCTCAGAGGTCATAACTGTCTTCAGATTTCATTAAATCCACTGTTATTTTCTGTTCTTTCATCTATCAGTTTAATAAACCTGCTCCATTACTGCCTTATTGTAGAAGCAGGCCGTAGACTGCAACACAGCAGATGCAGGAGTTTAAAAAAATATTTTTTAAAAGGGGGTGTGTGTGTCTCTGTGTGTCCGTGTGTCTCTGTGTGTCCGTGTATCTCCGTGAGAGACTCAGCAAATGGCTCTGTCGGCTTGAATCTGAGGTCTCTGAATGTGGCACAGAGGTGCTGGGGCCAGACAAAGCAGTAGCAATGGCTTCCTAAGCTCCCTATGCCCTTCCAGGAGGGATTCTCCTAATCACTGTGGCTATCCCAAACCACAACACACCTCTAGACTTTGTATGAGATCATACAATGGTAAAGAGTTGGGTCATACTCAAACACCAAACCACAGGGGATCCTCCTCCGTGTCATATAAATATTTCTCCAAAGGACTCATGGATAAAAAAGCCAATCTGAACTCTTCAGGACTACAACAGATGCTGCTCTGGAGGACGGATGGGTTTCGTTCTGTGCCACAATGATCTTGAAGCACATCTTCCCCAGCCTGCTTTGACAATGATGCCTGTAAAGTTCGATCAATTGTGTTTGTAAAGCATGGTGAGCTGCAGGGGTGAGAGCAAAGGAAGAGGCTCTTCGGAGCCACCATACTCATGAGGACCATCAAAGAACCTATAAATCACCCACTAACATGAACAAACACTTGGTTACTAAGTGACAGCCCTAGGCCATGACTCTGAGCTGCCTGGCAGGACAGAAACAGTGGACAAGAAGAGAGCTCTTGGCGCTGTCAGTCACTAAGACAAGTGTTAAATGGCAATCAGAGTTTGCACTTCCAAGACAGGTAGGACATTGAACCCAACAGGGGCAGATCCTCAGCACAGCATAACACCTTGAAGGCCAAAAGGTTGTCTCATTGCTGAAAATGGACCATGACCACTTGAACACAGGCAAAATCTCTTCAAAGGCATGGTCAGAGGGTAGGTTCAGGCTCAGAAAACTAAGCAGCCGTATCAGGCGTTGTTAAGCCACTCACAACTGAGGACTTGTGCAGAGCTAGTGACATCAGGCATCACGGAAAACCACATGTTGTGAAGCGGTCACCATTGGCGAAGAACCCATGCACTGACAGGCAACAAAAAACAGTCAGGCATGGCTGAGCAGCCACACATCACCTGGCAACCAAATATTGTGAAGAACTCACACATGGCTAAGCAGCCACCCATCACCCAGCAACAAAACATGGTGAAAAAGTCACACATGGCTGAGCAGCCACACATCACCCAGGAAGCAAACGTTGCCAAGAAGTCACGCAAGGCTCAGCAGCAACATATCACCCAGCAACCAACCATTTTCATGAAGTCACATATGGCTGAGCAGCCACACATCACCCAGCAACCAAACATTGTGAATAAGTCACGCATGGCTGTGCAGCCACATTTCACCCAAGAAACCAACCATTGTCAAGAAGTCATGCATGGCTGAGCAGCCACATATCACCCAGCAACCAACCATTTTCACGAAGTCACATATGGCTGAGCAGCCACATTTCACCCAAGAAACCAACCATTGTCAAGAAGTTATGCATGGCTGAGCAGCCACATATCTCCCAGCAACAAACCATTGTCACCAAGTCACACATGGCTCAGAAACCACACCTCACCCAATAACCAACCATTGTCAAGAAGTCACACATGGCTGAGAAGCCATGAGTCACCCAGTAACCAAACACTGGGAAAAAGTCACACATGGCTGAGCAGCCACACATCACCAAGCAATCAAAAAATTGTCAAGAAGTCACACGTGGCTCAGAAGCCACACATCACCCAGCAACCAAACATTGTCAGAAGTCACGCATGGCTGAGCAGCCACGAGTCCTCCAGCAACCAAACATTGTGGAAAAGTCACACATGGCTGAGAAGCCACGAGTCACCCAGCAAACAAATATTGGGGTAACGTCACACATGGCTGAACAGCCACACATAACCCAGCAACCAACTACTGTCAAGAAGTCATGCATGGCTGAGCAGGCATGAGTCACCGTGCAACCAAAGACTGTGAAAAAGTCACGCATGGCTGAGCAGCCACTAGTCACACAGCCACCAAATATTGGGAAAAAGTCCCACATGGCTGAGCAGAAACAAGTAACCAAGAAACCAAACATTGTGGAAAAGTCACACATGGCTAAGGAGACACACATCACCCAGCAATCAAAAAACTGTCAGGAAGTCACAAATGTCTGAGCAGCCACACGTCACCCAGCAACCATTGTCAAGAAGTCACACATGGCTGAGAAGACACACATCACCTAGCAACCATACATTGTGGAAAAGTCACACATGGCTGAGAAGTCACACATCACCTAGCAACCAAACATTTTCAACAAGTCACACATAGCTGAGCAGCTACCAGTCACCCAGCAACAAAACATTGTCAAGATGTCACGAATGGCTGAGCACCCAAGAGTCACCCAGCAACCAAAATTGTGGAAAAGTCATACAAGGCTGAGCAGCCACACATCACCCAGAAACCAACCATTGTCACGAAGTCATGCATGGCTCAGCAGCCACGAGTCCCCCAGCAACCAAAAATTGTCAAAAAGTCACACATGGCTGAGCAGCCACATATCACCCAGCAACCAAAATTGTGGAAAAGTCACACATGGCTAAGGAGACACACATCACCCAGCAATCAAAAAACTGTGAAGAAGTCACAAATGTCTGAGCAGCCACACGTCACCCAGCAACCATTGTCAAGAAGTCACACATGAATGAGCAGCAACAAATAACCCAGAAACCAAACACTGTGAAGAAGTCACACATGGATGAGCAGCCACAGGTCACCCAGAAAACAAACACTTTCAAGAAGTCACGCATGGCTGGGCAGACACACATCACCCAGCAATCAAAAAACTGTGAAGAAGTCACAAATGTCTGAGCAGCCACACCTAACCAAGACACCAAACATTGTCAAGAAGTGACAAATGGCTGTGCAGCCACATATCACCCAGCAACCAAATATTGTGAAGAAGTCACACATGGCAGAGTGGCCACATATCTACCAATAACCAATCAATTCCAAGAAGTCACGCACAGTTGAGCAGCCATGAGTCACACAGCAACAAACCATTGTGAAGAACTCCACCATGGCTGAGCAGCCAGGAGTCACCAAGCAACCAACCATTGTCAAGAAGTCACGCATAGCTGAGCAGCCACGAGTCACCCAGAAACCAAACATTGTGAAGAAGTCACACATGGCTGAGAAGCTATACATCACCCAGCAACCAAACACTGTGAAGAAGTCACACATGGCTGAGCAGCAACAAGCAACCTAGGAACCAAACATGGTGAATAAGTGACACATGGCTGAGCAGCCACACATCACCCAGCAACGAAACATTGTCACAAGTCACACGTGGCTGAGCAGCCACGAGTCACCCAGCAACCAAATATTGTGAAAAAGTCACACATGGCTGAGCAGCCACGAGTCACCCAGCAACCAACCATTGTCAAGAAGTCACGCATGGCTGACTAGCCACGAGTCCCCCAGCAACCAAACATTCTCAAGAAGTCACACATGGCTGAGCAGCCACATCTCACCCAGCAACCAAATATTGGGGAAACGTCACACATGGCTGAATAGCCACACCTCACCCAGCACCCACCTACTACTGGCAAGAATTCACGCATGGCTGAGCACCCACA
>VXBZ01001513.1:8200-23136 GCA_013399135.1 Heliornis fulica
TCCTTCTCTGGAGACATTCAAGACCAATCTGGACACATTCCTGTGTGATTTTATCTAGGTGGTCCTGCTCAGGCAGGGGGTTGGACTAGATGATCTTTCAAGGTCCCATCCAACTCCTGACATTCTGTGATTATGGCTGTGGGCCAGTATGCAGAAAAAAAAAACAAACCAAAACCAAAAAGCAAAACAAACAAAACCAAACAGACTTTAGATTAGCAAATTTCAAGGGTTGAATTATTCTTATTTCTGAAGTCCTGATATGGTTGATCTATCAGTTGTCTATTAATACCTCGACAGACTGGTGCATTAGGACCCAAGTGTGCACTTGAGCCAGTGTTTTCCAGAGTCACCATCGTTCTTACACCTTCATATATTATGGTCTTGGTTCCCAGGACCACACACTGAGCTGGCTGAGTAGAATAGGGTTTTAGTCTGGTTTTACTCTTTTTATCTTTGCTTCAGCCAAGCTTGATGGTTGTTGAATTATGCTAATGCTGATAAATTTTGAAAATCTTGAAGGTAGAAGCTGTTTTCCCTTTCACTTTCTGAGGGTGTGCATTCTGTGCATTTCTAGATGGTCTCAGAATGAGTTTTCCTTGCCAGCCTGAGCTGCAAGGAGAGTATTTCATTAAACAAATATCATCTCTTATTTCTAAGTCTATCTTTACCAGAAGTATGAAAAATTGATCAAGTGAACTTCAGTCTTGGTGTTGAGTGCAATGGGTTAATTGCAGAATGTTAATTTTGTGCTGTCAGTAGTTCCAGCTGTTCAGACTATTCACTTTCCTCCCACTTCCTTAAAAGTTAAGGTGATTTTTTCCCCTTGTTTGAACTGAGACATACAGATATAGTTTCTAAGATCTAAAATGGTAATAGTTAATTTTTAAAAACCAATAATTACCTATAGAAAAGCTTTCCATGGATTTAACTTGGACTCTGATTTTGTGTTGGATACAACTCCTCTATGTTTAATTATGTAAAATAGATAATGTTAATAACTCTAAAGCAATGCTCCAAGAGCAAAAGTGAGACAAGTTTGGCAGTGGTAGAAATAATACCTTCTGTTAGCTGGCATAATGAGAAAAGTTAGACAAGCTTCTAAGCATATAAATCAGAAATAAAAGCTGCAAACCTCAAATGTAAATTGAGAAATTGTTGTGTGGTTCATGACCTCTGTTAGGTAGGGTCCTGTCTTGGCTTTCAGGTGGTCTAATTGATATAACTGAATTGTGAGTTAATCAGCATCATCTTGGTATTTGATAAGTATCATTAGACTGTGGTTAGAAATAGTTACAACTTTATACTGTTTAATTGCCAAGGTCTGCATGCACACTTATTTCCTTATCAGAAAGTTTGATGAATGCTAACATACAAGTTAGGCTGGAAGCTCCTCAGGTGGCCTGTCTTCATACCTAGGTGTGAAATCAAACAGCTGTGGGTTAATAAAAGTGTTGGCTGATGAGTTGAACGGGTTCAACGTGTTACACTTTCAGAATGCTTTACATAACTCTCAACTGCAGTTTCTGCTGAGAGCTGTTCCTTCACAGGACTCACGAACTGCTTTTTGGTCCTTATTTGCATTTAATCATAGACTCATAGAATGGCTAGAGTTGGAAGGGACTCCCAGAGGTCATCTAGTCCAACCCCACTGCAAGAAGCAGGGACACCCCCAACTAGATCAGCTTGCTCAGGGCCTCATCCAACCTGGCCTTGAACGTCTCCAGGGATCCAGGGGCATCCACCACCTCCCTGGGCAACCTGTTCCAGTGCTCCACAACTCTCACAGCAAAGAACTTTTTCCTAATATCCAATCTAAATCTCCCTCCCTCTATTTTAAACCATCACCCCTTGTCCTGTCACAACAGGCCCTACTGAACAGCCTCTCCCCATCTTTCTTGTAGGCCCCCTTGAGGTCCTGGCAGAGCGCTAGAAGGTCTCCCCGGAGCCTCCTCTTCCCCAGGCTGAACAGCCCCAACTCTCTCAGCCTGTCCTCGTAGGAAAGGTGCTCCAGCCCGTGAATAATATCTGTGAATTACCTATCCTTTATTCCAGGATGTTCCCTAGAGAAAACTTAGCATATTAAACATTTTTTTCCTCCCCTGCTCTGTCATCTTCACATGTGGTAAATTAATTTTCTGCTTTTGAGTATTCTAACAGATAAACAATAAGTTAGCATCAACTGAGATTAATGTTTTATTTTAATGTTAGATTACTGCACAGCCATGGAGTGGGGGTGCAGAGGGCTGGGGAACAGCGTATTTCTTCAGGCATTTGACATGCTGTGGTGTTCCAGCCGTTTTTCTCTGCTCTCATCTTGTTATAGAGTAATTCTGTTTGATGTGCCAGTAATATACTGTATAAAAACATGTTAAATTAAACAACTGCAAAGCAAGGAGAGGAAGATAAGCTTTTATTTTTAGGCTGTACTCCAAATTTATTTGGAGTGAAATGTGTTTTCTTGGGCTTTCTAGTATCCTCGTGATCCACAGGCTTCATATCATGAAGCTGCCCTGATCATGCACTGTTAAATTAATTTTTGCAGGGTGCTAAAAATACTGAAAGTTGAAAATATTTTGGGACAAAATTTCGAGTGCTTTCCTGGTCTCCAGTGGGTGTATCACTCTGTATTGATAAGATGATTAAATACAGTCTGTGATACTGATTCTTGTGGGATCCTGCCATCTATCTAAAAGTACATCTGTGGTTAACTTGAGTGTGTTTGTATCTCCAAGTTGAAAGAAGTAATTATAAGTTGTCCAGGTATTTTGAGTTAGGGAGACAACTCCTTATTTAAGCATTATGTTTAATGAGAAAAACAACATGATTGTTTGAAACTTACCCTTTTTGGTGGCCATAATTGTATTTTCCATAATGCAAAATCAGTGAAGCTAATACTCTTCAGCCTGTAGTGGTTGTGGAGAAACTGATTTGTAAGACATTTTTCAGCCCTGTAATTGCTGAGCTTGTGGCAGTAGCATGTACTTAAAGCCAGACTTGCTTCCCTGTAGAGGGTAGTGACTGGCCCCTCCACCTGTCAGGGTATAGGTTCCTTCCTTACCAGGAAGGGTGGAATTAAGCTGTGTGAAGGGTTACATGGTCTGGGCTAAGCAGGAGATCAGGCTGTACAACCTTTTCTGAGAAAGAAGGTAGCATCTGTATCTTAACAGGCTTGATAGGTTCAGCAGAATGCTTTGTGGTTACACAGAGTGGGGACAATAAGGACAGTCTTTGTAGCTGGATCCCATTATGGTGTGGTGTGTGTTTGGAAGGGCATTATTAGGAAAGACCTTTTGTCTCTCCTAATTTCTCATGGGGGGGGTTGTGTGTACCTGTATCCTGCAGGATGCACAGTTCTGCAGCCTCTCCTGGACCTGTTGACATCTTTTTCTGCCACAGGCACCGAGCTGCTTGTCAGGATGTTCCTGAGGTGTATGAGAGGAGGTGCAGTGGATATTATGAGTGGTTGGGATGTATTTGCAGTTGGGTTTGAAACAGAGGAATAAAATTTGTCTTCTATATGAACAACTCTGTCACTTGATAAAGTTAAAGATGAATAAAAGACTTTATTCTTGATCTGTTGAGGACATTTGTGGAAAGAAAAAAAACATCTTACAGTAATATTGAAATCTACATCAGGTGCAAAGACAAATATAGAATAGTTGCATAGTTCTTTACATTTTACTTAATTATGTTGAAAGGATATCATTTTCTTTTTAAATCATAGGCTTTTAAAGAGCACTGGGGTTTTTTTTTTTTTTGGTTTTTTTTTTTTTTTTCCAGATTTTTAACCTTTAGAGTTTTTAAGTGCTTTAGTAATGATCTCAACTTTTCCCCTGTAATTTAGGAAAATTATAAAATTACAGATTTTTAAAATAGCTCTGTACACCTCCACAGCTTGTCTAAAGACACATTGAGCTGTCTACGTGGGCCTAATGTTCAGGTAGCTGACTTGAGTTAGGTACAAAGGTTGCTGAACAAGGCTAAAGAAAACCATCTAATTAACAGGCTTTTCATTGTACCTTCCTTGAAGCAGGTTTTGTCACATGCTAAACCTCATCAGTCTCTGATAGCTACCAGGGAGCGATGCCATAGCTGGTAGAGAAAAACCTCACTAAGTTCTTCAGCATCACCAGTTGGTGATCTGCAGGTAAGTTCTCAGGCAAACAATAACTGCACAGTGATGGAGCTCATACTCATCATGTGCTGGCACTTCATGTATGGCCTGTAAGCACCAGAATTGCATCTCTCTCTGTTTCATCTGAGAACAAAAACTGAATTTCATCTTCACTGGGGCAAGCTGGGAGCTGGGGAATCTGCTCTTCAGAAGGAGAATCCTCTGGAGCAGGTATTATGACTCAGTGTTTCTGGGCTGGAGGAACATCCTGTGTGCCTCTTGGTCAACCTTTGCATGTGTGTCAGTCTGTAACCTCAGAAATTGTCATCTCTTTTTGTGTCTTATCCAGAACTGTTCAGGAGAGAAATCTGTGTAGCTCTGTGTCTAAATAGTGCTAAGTGATACTGGTTCAGTTCTATCACCAGTGTTGACTTGTGCAACAAATATTTGAGCTACAAAGCTTCCATTTTAAAAACCTCAGGAGTTACTAGACTCTCACAGTGAAAAGTATCCCTTTAATAAAAAAAAATCATGGCCTGAGAAGGGTTTCTGAGCTTGCTTTATCACATCAACATTTGAAACAGTCTGAATCTTTCTGTTGGTCCAGATGGAGCTTCTGTCTATCCAAGGGAACATGACTGGTGTGTTTAGCAGTATTGACCAGGACTTTCTGTTCTGTTCACACAGAACAAGAGTAGTGTTGTCCATACTGAATGGAGGATGCCAGTATCCTTGGATCAGGAAAACAGAAGTCTTGACTGGCCAAGGATCCTTGGGAGAACTTATCTGCAGAGTAATCTTTTCTAACGTTCTTCTGGTGTTTTCCAGCAATGAGTTGACTGTGAAGAAAAGATGTCTTTTTTAATTATTATTATTAAAAATTGAATTATATATGTTATATAGAAATATATGTTTTTATTACAAAATTATCTGGTGTAGCAATTAGCACTAGTCAGATGTTAAGATCCTTTTAGGGCCTCAGATCCTCAGTGTCACAGACAGCCTTTTGAAGAAGCAGGAAGATGCATGAACTTTTTCCTCCAAAACCTTTTAAGACTCAATAGACGTAACCTAAACATTTCAGATAACCCCATGACAAAGAAAAGACATCACCATAGCAGCTGAAAAAGAAACTGCCAATATACAGATGACTTAGAGAAAAAAAAGGAAAAATCAGTTGAATTCCCTCAAGACTAAGCTTGGTTCTTCATCTACAGTGTTACATTCATTATAACATACAATCTGTGATCTCGTGGATGCCCAATAGCTTTTCTGGGTTGGTTTCTGCTCAGAGGTGCTTGAGTCTCCTCATGTTCTGAGTGTTGCTGGCTTTCCCAGTACCCTCTGTATGCACCTCCTTTGCATTCCAGCTTTTGAAGTAACATTATCTTCTTTTTGTGGTAGTTTTCCAAGGCAAAAAGATGCATATTTTAAGTGTTTAAACAGATATTTTGATGTATTGTTCATATATAATTTTCCCCATCAAGTAACTACACAGGAATTAAAGCAAAAACATATATTTCTTTATAGTTCTACTTGCTTGGCATAATTAAAATGTTTAGGTAATGTTTACCATTACACTGTATTATACTGCATCTATTTCAGACAGACTCAGCTTTAGGAGAGACTCTGCAGCCTGAATTTCTTACATGGAAATTGCTGTAACCTATATCAGTGGGTACCTGTCTGAAAGCAAAGCATAATTTCTAAAGACTTGAAGATATCTTTGGTGATAGCTGATCCTGTTAAGGATAAACTGCAGGCTTCATTTTATTTTTTATTATTTTTTAGTTTTAACTGAATAAAATTCTAAATATCTAGCAGCTATTAATAGAGACCATGGTAAAGTCTTAAGTAAATAAAAGAAAATTCATTAGTTAATGTGCACCAAGAATTTAGAAGAGATTTGTCTTCTGATCTCAGAACTCTAGATAAGTATTGCATTTAAAACATGGAAATTAGAGTCAGAAACGTAATTATCTTCCTGAAATCTCCAAAAATGTAACTTCTTTTGAGAAACTGTAAAGCAATTAATGATCCTGAGCATTCAGGAGTGCTCATGCTGTGTGAATATTGGTAATCCAGTGCCCAAACAGAGCATTCTATTAAGAAAACAACATTAGTAGTCAAATATCCCTCTTTCCTAAATGCTTGTGAAATCAAACAGCAGTGACCCTGTCTCACAGAAGGGCTCCATTGTGGGTGTTAGTTGCCAGCTCAAAGAAGGCTGCTGTGTGGTGCTCTGTTTGCTTTTTGCTTTATTATTTTATGGTGTGGATGGTTATCACAGTTCCCTGTGTGAAGAGTCAAAATGAGATGTGTGTTGGTAATGCTGCAGAGGTCAGGGTGATTTCTGCATGCTCAGTGGGTGAGTGGAGCTCTTCCTTATAAACACACTTCCCTAATTCTCCACTGCCTCATAGTATTTTGAAGGCACTGCAGCAGCTCTGCAGCTTTTCCTTGCTTCTTGGTGGGTGCAACCAGACAGTGATTTTCACAGGGGCCTCTCATTCATTGTCAAATTACTCCCTTACATGGTATGTTTAAAAATATAAAAGAAAAGCTGTGGAATTCAAACCCGTGAGAGAAAACGGTGTGACCTTGCTTGCAGTGGGTTTCTTTTAAATGTGGGGGGATCTTGTCAGGATGTCTGTGACTTATGAGACATCTGACCCGTTCCCTGAGACATGCACAGCACAGTCACCATAGTGACTGATGCTCTGGTCTCGTGGATGGAAATCCAGGTTATATTATCCAGTCAATGCCAATAGTTTAGTATTGATTCCCTACCCCTCTGCCCCCAGTACAATAGGAAGGGCTGTCTGATTTGTAGAACAACTTGAAGGTGGCTGAGACTTATCCCAGACAGAAAGGACTAGGAGAGCAATGTGTATGTGGCATATAAGACACCAAACACATGCAGCAGTCATTCAGGTAGATATATTTTTCAATTCTCAGTCCAATCTAGATGATGTTTAATGAAATGTTGAAGAAGTGCTGTATCCCCTAAGCAGATAATATTAATAGCAGTCATTTATAATACCTCATTACACATCCTATCCATGTCATATTTCATCCCATTTTTTTGCAAAAACAACGTACTGGCAAAGTGGGAAGTGTCAGTGATTCAGTTCTGAGCACTAATACATCATCTGAAACAGATACATCTTACTTTGTGCTTGCCATGCCAAGTGCCCTTCCTAGACAAGCCTCATCATTTGTAGAGATACCAAGGCATCTGAAAGGAACTGCTCCACTCTTAACTCTCAAGCAAATGCAGAGGAGAATGAGTTACATAATAGCAGCTAGAAGTAAAGGAAAAGCCTCCTCAGGGGTGATACTAATGTTCACAAGAGTCAGAACTGATTTTAAGGATAGCCTGTCAGAGTCCCAAGCACCAGCTCCCGTTGTCTCTCTCAAAAGCATGGGCACTGACCTGGCTTCGAAACAAGAGACCTTAAAAAATGCATGCTTAATTGATTTTAAAAGCCATCCAGAATATATTTCTTTTCCATGTGGAAATGGAGATGTCAGAGAGTATATGGGATAAAAGGTTTTATCGGGCCTTTCAAATTTAACCCAGGCATTTCTCCTTTCCCAGTGTTCCTCTGGGCATACTCTTCTTCCTCCTACCACCCCAGCAGTAATAAAACAAAAATATGCCGAAGCTCACTCAGGTTTTGAATTCCTTTTCCCAGTCCTTTTCTGCCTGCACACTTGTATCCTAACACCACCACGCCCTTGCTGTGCAGTTGAGGGGAGAAACAGTCAAACCGGACTGTAGATATCACCAGTATCCAGCACCTCACTTCTGACTTGCAGAAATTTTCAGGCAATGAGCAGAAAGCAGGCTGTGAAAGCTCACAGATCTCTGGAGCATGGAAACATACCTTTCTGTAAAATAAAAAAAATAAAAAATAGAATCTCTTTCAGTGGTCCACAGTGTTGATGGAGTAGTCTTAAGTGGTGCAGAAAATTACAGCCAATTTCTGATAAGAGATCCCAATTTCCTGTGTGTATTCAGAGTTTGCTGGAATAGCCTGCCTCAGTGTGACACTTTTATTTAGCTTTAAAGCTATATTATGACATTATCTTTTGTAGCACAGGCCTTGATACTTCTCTCCTTTCATGGCATTGAAAGCTCTGATACTGTGGAAGTTATGTTCAAAGAGACACATCAATTTTTCCCAGATGTAAGTACTTTTTCAGAAGACATTTATGATCTTGGCCCGTTCCGCCAACGGGTTCCCAGTCAAAGGGAACAGAAATGCGTCTCAGGGATGAGAAGACTGAAGACAGTCTTGCTTTGTGAGGGTAAAAGTGACTGCTGGAGGTTAAAATCTCAAAAGCAGAAGCATTTTGCGTTGCTGGGACTGCTTTGTTACACAGGGAGTGGTTCCATGGGGCCGGGCGGCAAGCGCTGTGTGACAGGTTTGGCGCCGCCATGCCGCAGCCCTTGCAGTGAGGTGAGTAGGCCTCAGCAGGGGGGCAGAGCGGCAAGATGGCCACGGGGGCTCTGCCAAGCGATGTGCCAGGTTTCCTTCCAGTTAGGAAAGGTGCACTTAGACCGATTTGATCTTCTCAGTGCAGGGTAGATTCACAAGTACCGGTAATCATCCTTTTCTGAAATTGGTGGTTAAGCTTTTAATGCAATTAAAAAGGACAGCACGAGTAATAACAACCAGCAGAGACAACAGAAAATCCCAGCAGGTTTCTAGGGTTTTGTTAGTTGGGTTTTGGATTTGGGTTTTGGGTTTTTTTTAACGTGAACCAATTGGCTAAGTGTATGCTCTAGTCATCTTTATCGGGTTTTACTTCTAAATATTTAATAAAGGACATTGCAGTTTGCCTTCCTCCTGCACAGCCTTAGATCCTAAATTATCTTACGGTAAATCGCTTATTGTATATCTAGCCACGGAGATTACTAATTCCCATCAGAACTAAATTCAAACATTGTCAAACAAACATTATCTGTCTGTTCAGATAACATTAATCATGATTTCTGATGGCAAAATTGACAGCTTTAAGTATATGTGCCTCAAACAACAAAAAAGACATGTGGGAGTAGGCAGTGCTCTCTACTAGTGCGCTCTACTCGATCCTGGCTGGTTTTCAAACAGTAAGCTAAGCCCTCCTGCACACAGAGAAATACAGTATAGCATAAGCAAAGGTTTTAGTCCTTACTTCAGTAAGCACACAACTGAATTGACCTTGATTTTTCTCTGGTAAATGTTTCTCAGTGTATGTTGACTTTGAATCAAATTTTTATGCAGGAGGGCTGTAAGATCTGTTTAGTCATCAGGATGACTCAAGCCAGTGACAGACATGCAAGGAAACTGTCTTTTTTCTGTTCCTGAACCCCTATCTACACATATCTGCACATAGGTAATGGTACTATAATTTCAGCTTAGATGTTCATTTAAAATATTAAGAATGAGTTCACTGCTCTTGTTCTTCTTGAGCAGATTTTAATTGATCTCCTTTAACTGAGTTTACTCTTCAAGTTTTTTTTTCCTCACCAATTAAATCATGGTGATTCCTGGTCTCGGTTTTCTATATGTTTTGTGTACTTCTATTATGTGCTTATTATCATGAGAGTACTTAGAGGCATTTTGAAATGCATATGACCATATAAATGCATATTAAAAAGTGTTCACAGAGCTTTAAACCATTAGTGTCACTTCTGTAGATAAGCGCTATGGGATTCTTAAAACCAGGGATTATTTGACTGCTTCACATATTAAGTCATTAAATCCTCATATGAAATATAATATCAAATTTTTGGTGATTATGGATTAGCTTATCACAGAGTTTAGCAGCAAACTAATTTGTTGTCTTTGAAAGAAGGGGAGAACTAACCAAACAGGAAGACTGTGCTCTTGAAGCACACAAGAAAATGAGGGAAGAACAAATCCTTCTAGACAATTTCTGTCATGACTTAGTTTTTCAGAGAGGGTTGGTCCACAACTTCCTTCTGAAAGAGTTAAAGCCTCTAGTGCACACTTGTGGTTGCTGAGATAAAGCCTTCAAGGCTGTGAATCCTAATGGGACCGTTGTGAAAACTAGGCCATCTGCAGGAATGGTTTTGCTTGTATCAAACTTCTAAAAGCATCATATGAGCACATTTACAGGGATGGGTTCCTTCAACTGAAATCTTTTGTATTTCTCCAAATCATATTGACTAATGTATTTTTTTTTTAAAGTTTTGAATACCAGAGGCTGGAGAAATTTCTCGAGCCATCTGTTGAAGGCAACTTAAAAATAATATAATGAGTTTAGTTTAACGTTCAAGGGAAAGGGAAACTAGATGATGTGTGTTGAACTGAATCCAAGGAGTTTGGGGCCATAACTTAGGAAGAAGTTTTGAGACTATAGATGTTGATAGGGAAATTGCTATGGAACTAAATTGGAAATAGCTGATATTCTTCATCTTGTATTTAATATAATCCCACGTTAACTCTTATCCAGTTATTACTGGAATTCCTTTCATATGTTATTACAGTTATTTCTTTGTAGACTGTACAGTGCAAATCAGAAAAGCCAGAACATAAATTGCTTCTGCATCCTTAATTGCAGTCATTGTGTAGCACATCCAGTTGCATTTAATCAGCTCTCTTGCAGTTGGCTGCAAAAGAATCTACAAACTCAGAGGAGCGTGATGCAAACACTCCTGAAGGAAGCTGAAGTCTGAGGGGCTGCCAGCACACCTAAGAAGGCAAGTTTCAAGCCTCTTAAAAAATGCAGCATTTCCTGAGCATCATAGCTTAGGGTTGAAAGGGATCACTAGGCTGTTCCTCATCTGCAAGTTAGAATTGCTATATTATGTCTGACGCTTTTTTAACCATACAATAAGTTATTATACTCTCTAGTTTAGGACTAGCTAACCTTACCTGTTAAGAAGTCCTATGTAGAGTGTAATTCAGTTGCTTTTCTTGCAACTCAAATTCATTGATGTTTTCCCTGACAGCTGTGGACAGGGAAAATGATTGTCTTGCCTCTAAAATATATAACAAAGTATTTGAAGACTATCAGCACAGAGTCTGTCTTCCTTCTCCTGACTAAACAACCCCAGTTTGTTCAAAACCTCCTCATTAGATGTGTGCTAACTGGTTATTCCATCCAAGGTGTTTCTTGGAAGCCTTGATGAATTTCTACTTTCCTGAGTGAAGTGCTAGGTATTTCAGTATAGTGGTCATGCCTTTTTAAGAAAAAAAAGGCTATTTTTTAACCTTCCTTCAGAGTAGGGGTAAACTGGTTTTGAATCCATGCTATGACAATTTTGCCTAGTCTCAGAAATCAGAATTTGATATGAAGTACAATCAAAAGGTAGAGGATGCACGGTATGTCTGTTCTATTTTAGAAACTAATAGGGGTAATATGGTCAGATTTGTCCCTGTGAAATACATCCTGGTGTCTACTGGCTTTTTGGGTGCCTTCTAGTCAGCAGCATGCAACTTACAGATCCTTGCCATCAGGAGGAATTGTGAAAAATAGTTAAAGCAAGCAAGCCTTCTCTCAGAGAATTACATTATCATAGTGACCAGTGTTGTTTGCATTTGTGATATATCCAGGGAATTTGTTTTTCAGTGTTTCATGTGACTGCACTCATACCTTTTTTTGCACTCTTAGGGGTGCCAGCAGCATGCTTTCAGCATCTTAGCACAGAATTCCCCAGCCTCTGTATCAGTAAAGCTGGACAACAGGGCTTAGCAGCATGCCTGAATGAGTAGTGTGCAGGTCAATAAATCATGGAGCATGCAGTGGATGAAGCACATGGCTTTGGAACAAATTATCCAGCATGTGAGAGATTTTTTGAGTTTATACTTTGATCAAATGTGGGTGTATTTTTCTGTACACTTGAAATCAAGGCTTTAGTAAATTCATATATCCCATTCTAAACACTGAAAATGTCAAAACTCTTTTTAGCATTAGAAAATACATTTTCCCCAAATATTTTCAATCAGCTAAAGCACGTTTTTTTTAAATTGAAAGTGGCAAAAAGGAAAAAAAAATAAGCACAGGGCACAGACCTGCTGTCAAAATGGATGGAGTTAATAAAAAATTTATGAAACTTAAAATTTGCAGCCATTGAACTGTGGGAATTTTTAGGCATATATTTATTTTGTATTGCTGTATTTTGTAATTAATCTCTGCTGTAAGAATATTTTAAAAAATATAGGTACCATTGCTGCTGTTTACTGCAGGTTGTGAGAGGAACAACTGCATAACAACACAGGATGAGGATGAAAAGGTCTATATTATAAGTCATGTTCTCCCTTCTGCAGTCTTCAGTAGCACAGCTCTCACCCAGAGTGGTCAGTACTTGCTGCAAGACAGGCTTGAGACGTGAGCATTATGGGATGGTCTCACATCATCTCAGAAGACATGTTGTGACCTTCAAATTCCGTTTGTGCTTACAGTAAATTTTAGGTTTCTTGGAGGGGCCTGTAAAGTAAGGTTGTACTTAGTAATGGGTATCCATCTTGTTTCCATTACATGAGCAATACATTTCAGACCAGGTTGTGATTTGCTGCCTGCTAATGATGTTGCTGAGCTTCTCCTGGTTTATGTAAGTAAGATCTGACCCTGAAGCCTTGACAAAGACAAGAACTTGCACCACAGTAACTGCACTCACGTTTGTGCAGCAAAAGTATGTG
Source organism: Heliornis fulica (assembly GCA_013399135.1). NCBI lineage: Eukaryota > Metazoa > Chordata > Aves > Gruiformes > Heliornithidae > Heliornis > Heliornis fulica. The sequence goes on from VXBZ01001513.1 coordinate 20,972, forward strand.
CTTATTTGGTTCATACAATTTCAAAATACTTCAGCTGAGCAGTGATGTGCTTAAACAGTCCTGTGGCTGAGCTCTTTGCAGGGTTGTGTTCTGAAATCAGCGTTCCTGCTGTCCTGGCCAGGTCCCTGGGCGTGTGAGGAGAGATGGGTTTAGGTATGGTACCTTCTCCCTAGTAACTCTTTGTTAGGTCAGTGCACCCTGCAGAAAATACATTGACTCTGCCTACACAACATTAATGGCAAATCAGCACAAAGGTGACAGAGAAGTTCCTCTTAACAGACAGGTGACCAGACAAAAATTATTAAAAAAAACCCCAAACTGATTCAGAAAAGCAGCAGGATGGTAGATATACAAGAAAGAAGTTCCTCTTTGTTGTATTAGTATAGTGTTCAAATAACAGATTTTAGTTTCAGTACCTTTAAAAATAACTTGTTTTGTGCTTGTTCATGCTCACTAGGATAACATTTTGTTCAAGAATACCTACAGGTGTTGCTGTCACTTAGAAATATCTCTTCAAATGGTGTGTTAATTTGCAACTTGATTTAACTTATAATTAGATTTCACTGTATGTTGGTCTTTCTATTAGTAGAATAGAATTATATTAGTAATTCTGTTGCCATAGTATGACCACAGGGAGGAAATTAGAATCAGTAGGTGTGTATGGTTGTTTTTTTTAAAAAGAAAACAAACCAACCCACAAACAACCTGCAACAAACACCTATTCTGTTGTAGGTATTTATACCATTTTATTGAAAAGAACCTCTACTGCAGCACACAATCTACAAAATGGAGTGTATATGTTCTTGTCCCTTGCAAAAATTAAAAATCTCATCACTTTAAAAAAAATAAATAATTAGGTTTTATCTCATTTGCTGTCAGAAGAATGAAGCCTGTAGAAAGAAGTTGAGATGGTACTAACTAGTACATAGTTGATGAAAGAGCTATAGGGTTAGGTTCAGGATGATGTCTGGAATTAGAAACAAAATAAAAAAAACAGGATGAGGAAAGAATTAAAAGGGTGAGGCTTTGAAGATTTGATAGGGAAAAAAGTGAGTCATTTCACAGTTGTATGGTACAGGTCCTATCAAACATCTGAACACTAGAACCAAATGTTTATATTATATTTCATTTATTCACTTTCTACTTATACTCTATATCATACCTTTTCAATAAGGCATTGACTTACTGTCTTGGAATTTTTTCAGTCATATAGAAATATTTCAGTTTGGTTTTTTTTTTTAACTTGACTGAGCATTTTTTGATGGGGAAGTTCCACTGGGATGGAATTACTCCCTTGCATAGGGAGGAAAGGTAGATAAACCCCTCCAACTTATTTCCTCAGTATTGTTTGCCTTCTGCTATTTTATTTTTTTCAAACACCTCAATCTAAAGAGTATATTAACACTATTAGATGTTTTCTTCTGACTCTCTCACATTGATACTGCTTTTTAGGTTGTATGTTTATTTTGGTCCATTTAATTCCTCTTTAATGAGACCTACAGCCACAGAAGTGAGGTTGCTTTTTTCCACATTAATTCTACCTGTTATGATATAGTACCATAGAATCATAGACTCATAGNCTATTTTATTTTTTTCAAACACCTCAATCTAAAGAGTATATTAACACTATTAGATGTTTTCTTCTGACTCTCTCACATTGATACTGCTTTTTAGGTTGTATGTTTATTTTGGTCCATTTAATTCCTCTTTAATGAGACCTACAGCCACAGAAGTGAGATTGCTTTTTTCCACATTAATTCTACCTGTTATGATATAGTACCATAGAATCATAGACTCATAGAATGATTAGAGTTGGGAGGGACTCCCAGAGGTCATCCAGTCCAACTCCCCTGCAAGAAGCAGGGACACCCCCAACTAGATCACGTTGCTCAGGGCCTCATCCAACCTGGCCTTGAACGTCTCCAGGGATCCAGGGGCATCCACCANAACCATCACCCCTCGTCCTGTCACAACAGCCCCTACTGAACAGCCTCTCCCCATCTTTCTTGTAGCCCCCTTGAGGTACTGGCAGACCGCTAGAAGGTCTCCCCGGAGCCTCCTCTTCTCCAGGCTGAACAGCCCCAACTCTCTCAGCCTGTCCTCGTAGGAAAGGTGCTCCAGCCCCTTGATCATCTTTGTGGCCTCCTCTGGACCCTCTCCAACTG
>VXBZ01001515.1:17786-36034 GCA_013399135.1 Heliornis fulica
GCTGGCTCATGTTTAGGTGGTTGTCAACCAGCACACCCAGGTCCCTTTCGGTCAAGCTGCTCTCCAGCCACTCCTGCCCAAGCCTGTAATGTTGCCTGGGGTTGTTGCAACCCGGCATTTGGTGTTGTTGAACATCATACTGTTGGCCCCAGCCCAACAATTCAGCCTGTCCAGATCCCTCTGCAGGACCTTCCTACCCTCCAGCAGATCGACACTTCCACCCAATTTGGTGTGAATGCAGAACAAAATGTTTTCTATTTAATTTGTCAAAATTGAAAACTGGACAGCTACTGAATACATTTGAACAGCTTGCTTTTGAGAGTTCTTCTGGTTTGCATCAAAAAGTTGTAGAGTAGTTGATGTTGGAAGGCAGCTCTGGGACATTTAATCTAGCTCACCTGAACAAAGCAGTGTCTATGAGAGCAGGTTGCCCCAGGATTGTTTTCAATCAGATTCTGAGTGTATTGAAGGATGGTAGCCCCTCTGGGCTACCTTTTCCAACATTCAAAAAAGGCAGCAGGGGCCATCTCTCTTATTTTCTTTTTTTAAAATTTAAATTTTTTTTAAATTATTTTTGGTTGTTCAGATGGAAGTACTTGTCTTTCAGTTTGTTCCCACCACCTCTTTTCACTAGATACTACTGAGAAGATTATGTGACAGTATCAAGGAGTCATCAGGTATTTATATACACGATTGATCCCACTGAGCCTTTTCTTAAGTCTGAACAGCTCACCCAGTCTCACCTTGTATGACAGTCTGTTAATCATCTTAATTGCCTTTTGCTGAGATTCTTTGTATGTCCAGTTCTCTCTCACATTGGGGAGCTTGGGACACAGCACTTCAGATGTGGTTGCATCAGAGCTAAGTAGTACCTCCCTTGGTCTGCTTGCAGTGTTCTTCCCAGTGCAGCCTGGGATGTGGTTGGCCTTCTATACTGCAAGGACACCTTGCTGGATTGGGCTCAGCTCATTTCTACCATCCTGCTTCTCTGTAAGGCCATTTTCCAACCAGGTGGTCCCTAGTAGACACTGGTGGATGGGTCTTACTCTTACTTTGCTGAATAAGATTCCTGTCAGCCCATTTCTCCAGCCTGTCACAGTCCTTCCAAATGACAGCACAACTACTGGGTGTATCAAACTCCTAGTTTTCTGCTACCTGAAAGCTTGCACTCTATTCCATCATCTAGGTCACTATTAAAGATATTAAGTATATCGGTCCCTTGGTTTGCTGCTATTAGGCTGGCCTCCAGCTGTACTGCTCATAACCTTTGAGCCTGGCAATTGAGCCATTTTTCAGTCCATCTCCCTATCCACTTACCTAGGCCATGCTTTGTCAATTTGTCAATGATGATGCTATCCTGATGGGGTGGTCTCTAGTGGACACCTATAACAGTGTCACAAGGCAGAGCTCATTCATTTCCAGTACTGTCTCACATAAAGGGTATCTCCCTGTTACTGCCTGTCCAGCTTGTTCTTCCTAAAATACTTGTATTCATTTATGTCAGTAATCCTTGTCATGTGAGCCATGCTACCATGTCTTTGAGATTCCGACAGAACTGTAGCCTTATAACTACACAGAGAGCTGTTTCCTCCTGTTAGGTCTCTGTGCTGCATGCACTAGTATACCTGGCACTTTTCATATGCATTGAGTCTTGCTGATTTCAAAGAGCTTTCCTTGTAGTGTTTTACTGTAGGCATTTCCTAATCTAGTGCTTGGGGTTCCCTGTTTTGTTGACTCTGAAGTATCGTGTTCACATCATCCTGCACCCTTTGCTTGCTAATGGAGTCCTCTACTTATCACTTGACGTTTGGCTGTATTTTCCTTCCTTTACTGTTTCTGGTTTAAAACTCTACTTGCTAGGCTGGTCAGCCTGTTGGTGAAGATGTTTCTGCCCACCATCTCTTCCAACTAGTCCTTAATTCTCAAAAAGGATTCTGTAATCATAGAAACCAAAACCCTGCTGCCAACACTAATTCACAGATAATTCCTGACCTACAGAGTATGTCTCAACCCATTCCTGCTAACTGGTGCAACTGGAGAGAACAGTACTTGGACCTTTAGTATAACTTCTAGAACCACATAATCCTGCTTGCTACTTTCCAGGTCTTCCTAGCTGTAGAGGTGGTGCTAGGTAAAACAGAAGAAAGAGTGATAGTTTCAGGACTTGTGAGCTTGGGCAGTCTTTCAACAGTGCCAAGGATTCAAGCCCTGGCAGCACTTGCAGCCTGTGGGGAGATACAGAGACATATAGAGGGATGGAGAGAGACCCACACCAGAGCTGGTTTGCTGGGACGTGGCCTTGTGACTCTGTGGAGGAGCAGACTGGAACAATCTGGGCCTGAGACATTGGAGACATTCTATGATCCTATGACTACCCCCTACGGAAGTGACCCACTCTGGGACAGTTAAACCTACAAAGAAGGGAGGGATGGAAGGTGGTGTTTTAAGATTTTTACTTCTCATTATCTGACTCTGGTTTCTCTGTTTTTGTAGTGTAGTGATGTCAAGTAGCAAATAGCAAACAGCCTGAAAGCAACAACCAGGTCACTGCAAACAAATGTAATTTGCAGTGAAAATTTGAACAATTGTGGCTTTGACGTGAAAATTTCTCAACAAGTTAATCTTAAAAAGACAAATTTATTTTCTTGACTGGAGACACAAAGCTTCAATGCTTTTAGTCTTATTCAAATGAGAATGGTAAACTACTGTTTCTGTAATATGTCCTCCTTGAAATTTGGGTATTTTCAGTACAGCTGCCTCCTGTTAAGGATTCTTCATCAGTGTGTGTTCTTTGAGGCTAATAGCACTAATAGGTTAATTATATAAATATGGGAGTGGAAAATTATGACAACTTTTGAGTACATCAGGATTTTTGTGCTAGCAAATTAAATAATGTTCAAAAAATAGCTGAAAGAGCAGATGAATATATCCAGTGAGAATTTAAAAAAAAACAACTGACCAAAACAAAACACTTTGCTATGAATGAAGAAAACACAGTCAGTAAAGAGCTCTAAGTAAGGTAGAGCATTAATGAAAACATAAAGATATTGAAGTGATCCAGTTATCTGGATATGTTTTCAGAAGCAAGTAAAGATAGCATTTCTTTTCGAAAAGTTCAAAGATTAAAAGTCTTTATGCTATCTCTTTTTTTTTTTTCTTTTTTTTCTTTTTTTTTTTTTTTAATCTCCACCATCGCAGAGTCTATGGGTATGTGTGAGGACAGAACATAGCGGAAACAAGATGAAATTGGGACAGTAGCTTATGATGAGGAGCAGTTTCAGAGATCCCTAGTTCAGGGAATTAGTTGCTTTAGATATACAGGAAACTTGCACAGTGCTGAACTGTAAGGATTTGTTGTCCATGAAAGGAAAAAGGAAGAATATATTGCTTTTTTTCATCAGCTTAAAAAATCCCAGCTGTGCCTTGTGTGGAGTATTTTAGAAGGGGCCAGCAGCTCCTTCCATTGTTCTCAATTTTTTGTATATTGTTTTTTTGCACTGAGTGGCAGCTCATTTGTAAGTAAGGGCCATTCAGCAGAAGTAACAACTAAGGTAGCAAAATATTCTGTAAAAATAAGAGGCTGTGAGAAGAAAAGGATACAGAAGGAATTACTGGTGCATTCAGAAGTTTTCTGCTAATGTAGTGTTTGATATAATGTGGCAGAAATGTGTGCTATATAACCAAGCATCATCATTTTACGTACAGATTCAGTTGTTACTAAATAGATTATTGCTAAACCCCTGAAAGATGCTTTATTTCATTTTATCATAAAACCTTTATCTTCAAATTTTAGGTTAAAATACCATTGGGTGGAATTCTCCTATGCTAACTATTACCACAGAGGAAGAAACTCAGCCTATGATTTTGCTTAGCGTAAGGTTCTCTGTTCATTTGTGTTCAGATGTGAAGGTCATGACCTTCACATATTTCACACTTTGACTAGAATGGGTGCAAAATACCGTAAGATAGTATTCTAGCAGTGAAGATAAGCAAAAGAAAATGTTTGAATTGTCATTGAGCAGACTGCCTAAAAGCACATAGCTTATGCAGCTTAGAGCATATAGAAGTGTCATAGCTTGCTTCTGAATTGTATCTTCTGTGTTGTTGTTGCCTTCACTGATGTTACTCACATTTTCACTGCTCTTTGTCGTCCCTAGAACAGCATAACTCCCTGCATCATACTGCAGTTTTAATTTTTCCTTTCATCCTACTCCGGAGACTGTTTAGTACCAGCTGTCCATTGTGTTTCAGTTCTTTACTTGTCTGTCATACTGGCCTTGGAAAAATGTAAGAGATGACATTAAAATATATTAATATTTTAATGTCATTTGTGCATTATGCCCCATTTAATGAATTATTCATTTGTAATATTATACATTGCAGCATGCTGCGTGTGTTTTGACACATGCAAAACAGAAAAGCTGTGCTTTTGTATATCACTGGGGGAGCAATTTTTTGTAAACAGACACTGCTTAAAGCAGCTTACTGTAGCACTGTTGAAATGAGTAATAATCATGAGTTATACTACATGCTTTGTGGGTTGGTTTTCTTCAGAAGAATATTTCTGTCTCTTGGCATCTATGATGTGGAGACATGATCGCTTAAGCAAAGGAAAATTTGCATACAAAATAAGATGGAGATGATACAAATGAGCACTACTGAAAACATCACATGAAGTGATACAGCATTAACAGCATAAGTATTTTGTTCTCTAAAAAGTCTCAGTTATCTGCAGTCGTATTCAGCTACTATGCAGCAATGAACTGATGCACAAATACCTTTATAAACCTGTAAAGTTACCCAGTGCATGAGACTGTCCAAGTTTGGATGTAGGCACAGGAGCTTACTGAATTCAAAATACTTGGCTCAAATAAGTCATCTCGTGGTAACAATGAGGCTCCAGTCAGTTTTCTGCTGACCTTGTTCAGTGCACTCATCCTTCAAAAAGAGATGGTAGATTTTACAACACAATTACTTAGTTCTCAATCATGCATTTTCATATTTGCTTAGGTGATGCTTTTTCAAACACTGTAAGAAGTTACACTATCTTCCTTTTTGACATGGTCTAAGAAAGATAAAGAATTCTGAATGTGATTGAATTGTTTCCCAAAGATTCAGCAGACGAGACTTATTTGCAGCAATGAATCATTATGAATGACCTAATGTCTGGAAGCCCTTTTGTAAAACTATTTCTAGAAATTCTAATGGAAATTTTTTATTTCAGATTTTATTTCAATTAGTTTGATACATAGAAAAAGCATTGCTGTTGGTATTAATTCTTAATCTTAACTGGACTTTTGAGAGTTCAATACAGCACACTAGGAATGATTATAAGACGACTTACAGATGAGGAAAGGATGGCCATTCTAGATTTGTTTGATGTGATACCTAACCTGTTGCTTTTCTGCTTATTTTCCTGGCAAAGTGTTTTTGGAATATGGAATTATTGCCTAATGTGTATGGAAGTGCTGTAAAGAGAATTGTTGGTGGTGTCCTGGCCACTTAAGTGTTGATGTTTGGTGTGGTTTATCAGTTACTGAACCCTTGGATAATTCCATGAGGTTTGCATACTGAAATAACAAATGGGATCTGAGGGAGATGATTACCATACTGAGTTAAGATTTCATTCTGAGCAGCCTTCCTTAGATATGTATACATGTGTGTATGTGCGTGTCTATATATATACATATATGTCTGATGATGTATATACAGGTATAGGTAGCCCAGGACTTCCATCAAGATAGAGAAGGCCAGTTGCTGGTCCATGTGTTACTTTCATTGCAAGGGCAGGTCAGAAAAGCTGCTTAGTTGTTACTGAAGTGCAGGTTTTCCAAAGTGGGATGAGGTGGAGCTGACCCTGAGCCAGTCCAGGTACAATTCTGCTTGTGGGCACTTGCTTATGCTTCCTGATGTTTCTTCTTAAAGTCATTATTTACAATGAAAATGTTCAGTCAAGACTTGATGTATTCATGGCACTGCAGCTGAAGATGTTAGTGACTAAGCGCAATCCTTAAAATAATAAGATACAGTCCTTAAGAAAGTTCTGTTGGTCCTTCTTGCTGGTGAAGCAGAGGTAATTAGACATACCTTCTTTCTCACTGAGCTGAATAAACACTTTGTAGTTACCTGTTGTAAGCAAGGCTCACTTGGCTTTTGGCAGTTCCCAAAGGATGTACCTGAAGAATACTAGCATGCTTTTTGAACTCCTCATCTCAGATGGAATCAAGTAGTAGGACATGAGACTTTTTCAATATTATTCAGATGATTTTGGTGTGGTTGAGTGGAAGTTAGGCAAATTAAGACTCTTTGCAAGGAAAGCCATTTTTTTCATGTAAAACCTGAGCCATTTTTGCAGATCTTGCATGTACTTGAATCAATTTCATTCTCTGGTTCACCTGTCTGGTGAGGGCCGAGAGGCCATTTGAAAGTGATTTGAAAACAACTGTTTCAACTGCAGTTGAAACTCTGGATAAGGCATTGCTTTTTCTGTTTCATAGTTTAAGATACTGTCAGCTGTGCTGGAACTGCACTGGTTTTGAATGGGAGTAATTTGGAGTCATCAACTTAACTAGTAATTAAAGCTGTTTTTCCAGCTATATGTTTGTAGATGCCATGTCAGAGGAAAGGAAATATGCCAGAGTCTGGAACAGAATGTATAAAAAGAGCAATTGGAATGTGTCAGTAAAGAAACACTTCTGTTTGTGATCTCTCTCCATTACTGTGTATTATATCACAAGCTGCTTGCAGACCTTGATGCATTGTGAAAATGACGTTTTGGGAAAGATGGAGTACAGGAGATACTGTGTGTTAGATACAAACTGTGGCTGCAAAGTCTGTGCCCTAATTTAAGTGCTGATGTAATTGCTGATTTACAGGCTGTATGGTATGGTTGTCATTTGAATCTCTAGACACATTCATAGTTTCCTTGAGCTCTTACCAAAACATCTCTCATGATCTTGCACTTGAAAAAAGAGGTCAGGACAGATCCTTTTTATCTGTAGAGGATACAACAGAAAAATCTAATAGAACTCAGTGGCAAATGCAAAAATAGAAGTCCAGGATTTAGAGTACTTCACATGAAACTGTAACCTGGCCTATCACACTGACTCACTAGAGCCTTATGCTTGCAAAAAAAAAAAAATAAAGGGGCGGGGTGGATGTTTCCCTGATTTTTTCCTGATAACTTTACAAGTTAGATGCAATATGAATGAGCCTTTCCTTATGTTGATGATCTTCTTTAAAAACATTTTTGTAGTGTTATTTTCTCTCCTTAGTACTGATCATATAATTTTCAAAATTCTGTATGCTATAAGGAAGTTTTCACTTAAGTGAACAGTAGAAAATGTTATCCTTTTAGATTATCGTGAAACCTGGGGACAAAGAGATACTGGGAGTTGTCTTGAAGCAACTTATGTAAGGTACTTGTGGAAAAAAGGTGGAGAGGGAAGATGCTTATAGAAATAGAAGTATACTTCACAGGCAGTAGGTGTTGTTCTTTTTCTTTAATCCAGTTTCCCTATTTGAAGTGCAGAAGATTGAGAAACTTTTAAGGAAAAGCATTCACAGAAAGATTTGTCTAGAGTTACCATGAAAAGAGACTTGCAAAAGCTTATAGCATTTGGTAGATTAAATAATAGTAGAGTGTGTTCTCAGTAATAAATACTTAATTTTAGAGATACTTTTAAACTCTTCTCACTGTATGAAAGACAACATATATATTGTTTGGTTTCAAGCATCCCATTTAGAAGTTGAGTAGTTTTAAGCAGTAGTGGCAGGGATCCATAATATGTGGAAAAGTAGTAATTTTTTAACACTTTCAAGTAATATAAGCAAATATTACTCTAGCACCAGCTGATCAATTAAAGGAGTAAGAATTTACAGGGTGAAAAACTGTCAAAATGTATGTCAAGTACAGAAATTCCTCAAAAGTATTTGCAACTTATGGCACATGGATGGAAGTGTTCTTTCAACAGGGTGCAAAACCTTAGAAAAGTGAGTACTAACAGGATTCTGTATACAGGCCATGTGTTAGATAGAGGTAATAACCTCATCCCCAGATAAGGTCTTAATCACTAAGGTATGCTCACAGTTTCTGTAATCTGAAGGTTTTAATGAATACTCTTATTTTGTGTTTCAGAGATCCAGCTTACTTTGACGAAAATTGGCTGAACAGGATCAAAACAGAAGTAGGAGATAATTGGAGGCTAAAGGTATTTCACCTAGTTTACCTGTCTGTGAATCTGGGTTTCAGTTCTTAATACAGTATTGTATCGAAATACTGACCTATTTCTAGATTAAGACTTTGCTTTATAGTACAACAGCAAATTTTAGACCATTTTAATTACACTTGTTTTTATGTTGTTGTAGTCCTATAGTTCAGCAAAGAAGATACTTTGAATTTGTAAATAAGTTTCAGTAGTTTAAAAGGTAGATACTGAATATGCTTTATGCATCAATTACCCCTCTTTGTTTTCAAATGTTGAATTAAAGGTTTTTAATAAAAAATGCAAAGTGTAAAATTAGCATTTAACATAAACCTCTGAGAAGAAACTTCACAAAAATAGCAAAATAACAAGCAATTTATTTAAATGAAAATGGCAGTGTTTTTTCCTCTTACTTTGTCAGCTCTACACAGCTACTGAGCTTTGGGAGAGGAAGTCATGTTTTTTCTGTGGTGTTTGTACTCAGCATGTTTTTTAACCACAGTCTGTTTTGCTGGGTCATTTGTAACACTTGGCATTCTAGTACATTCTCTGCAAACCTTAAGGCAACAGGATTTATAGTGGTACAGATGAGGAGCATTTTGGTGTATGAAACATGAAGAACATAGCCTCACATGCAGATGTTGGTGTTGTTTCTGGCTGGTTTTTTTTCAGAGGGTGGTATATGTGTCTTTCTAAATGGCCAATTCCAGTTTGTCTACTTGAGACAACAAAATGGTGATGTTTTGTCTGTTAGTTAGTTCATGTTTCCTGTAAACACGTTTTGTTCCAGCCAGCAAAATCCTCTTCTGTGCATCTGGGGGAAGGTTACAACTTTTGAAACATCACTGACTGAGTAGAAGGGACACACAGATAACTCTGTGTGAGACAAGGATGGAGCATACTGTTCCTGTGTATGTTGCCATGGTCTCTGCTGTTTGGCCACTTGTGTGCATATCTGGGGGGTTTCCAAATGTTTTGTCTGCCAGGGCTGCCAGCAAAAATGTGGATACATTGATGAGGATGTATTGACTGGCTGGTCTATAAAAGATGTGATCCCTAAAAAAGCTTTGTTAGTTCTGCTGCCTATAGAGCAGTTAATTTGAACTTTTCAAAGAAGAAAAAGGAATTGCAAGTGAACAACCGGATACAAGGTTTTATTGTTCTCTAAAATGTTTCCTTGGCTTTTTTCTAAGGAATATTGAAGTCTTGGATATTAAGTTTGGAGAAAAACAAAATGCAAACTGTTACAATAGCATTTCAGCTATTCAGCAGCAGCTTCTGTAGCTCTCATAAAGAGCCTCAGGAATAATTTTTTTGTGTGTGTCTCACACCAATTTAGCAGATACTAAGCCTTGGTAGGTATGAATTAATTAAAAAGGTTGGGTGTGCTAGTAATTTTCTTTGTGATTGAGGTTGGAAAAACATCAGGTCAAATTTAATTTTCTTGCTGAAATAATTATTTCTTGTTTTTCACATATCCTTGTAAATAAGAAGTAAAGACTGAATATTTTTTGGTTTGTTAATGTTTGAGAGATATATAATTCAGCTTCTTGTTTACATTTGTTATACGACTTCCCTTTTCATGAAGAACATGATAGTAACAAATGGGATATTTCAACTCTTCTTTTGTAACCAGAAAACTAATCCTATACTTTACCAACTATCCTTCTTTGTATGTGAGTAAGCATTATTAGTAATCATGTTGTTGAAATGTCTATTAGTCAATCTGTCATTTATAGTTTGGCTTGTAGGAACATTTTCAATTTATGCACTTCTAATAGTTTGTCAGTAGATTTAAAATGTAGGCAACATACTTCTGCTTGTGTCAATGTTGATACAGATTTCTCTTCATATTTTAAGTACCACCATGAGAAATGGAAAATGGCTTATGTCACTACCTCACAAGTCGTGATAGCGAGCGGAATTATATTTTTGTTGCTAAACGTGGTTGCTCCTTGCCTCCAGTATCATATGGTGTAATAGTTATCATTTGTACAATCTTTTAGTATTACAAGATACAAAAAGGAGACAGTCTAGTAGGAGTAATTAGTTTAAAACAACAACAACTCGCAATAAAGTTCACTTTCTCATAACTGGAAGAATGCCATGCCATCTTATTAAAAATATTTTCCTGTTGCTCTAAGTTTCAAACAAATGTATAGACTCACAGGTTTGTTGTTACATACTTAGTTTTGGGGCACGTTGTCTGATTTGATAAAGGGAAATGTTAGAGCTCAGGGGACTTGCTAGGTAGGAAGGGTTCAGCAAATATCGTGTGTGTTATAGCTGACCAGATCTTTGTCTACTGTGCTTAGTAGAGAAACTTGTTTATTACTTCTTTGGAGTTAAACTTTCTGGGGCATGGCATATATCAATGTGGATAGTGATTTATGTTTTTCCTCTGGCAATAAAAACCCTGTTTCTTATTGCTGCCTTAATGGCAATTTTAGGTCATGAGTAATAAATAAATAAATGAACAGGTAAGGATATCATGTACATTTGAACATTTTAGTATGGTCAGAGATTAAACTTTGTTCACACTAGTATTTGATGCTAAAAATGACATTTTGAAGACAGTGGCCTTTGTAGATAACAGGAAACAGCACAGAAAATTCAGCCAAAACTTTTGCAGGAATGAAATTTCCTTATCAAGAAATAAGAGTGTATCAATGTGAGGGCATATAGGAGTACCAGTAACAGAACAGAATTGAAAACAGTGGTTCACAGAAGTGTAAACAGTGGTTCGATACACACGTCAGTTGTTCACTGTGTTAGGGATGGAATAAAATCGATACCCTTTCCCCACACTTCCCTTGGTCCATTCGTTATGGTTGTGCCTAGCTTGGGAAAGGAAGGATGTACATTGTTCAGATTGATTTCTGACTTTTTCTTCTAGACTTTTGGCACTGGCCTTCAGGCTCCAGCATCAGTTTAATATACAATTTTACTGATGTTTATGGTAGCAGGCAGGGTTTGTTCTGTTACTGAATAGTGCATTCAAACAAAAGGACCCACTAGACGTACCACAGCCAGCATAGTTTGAATGCTTGTGTTTGATACAGTATTGCAAAATGGAAAAAAAACAATCCAATCAGAGGACAGTCTATCTAGTGCTGTAATATTAAGTAAACAAACCTTGCTTTTGAGAATTAATTTTCACTCACTGCAGTAGTACAGTTATGTTTGGTGTGAATTCTTCTACAGTACAAGCTGGTTTGACTGCTGAAGTAATGGGAGCTAGTTTTCAGTGTACAGTGTCATCTTTCTGCTTCTTTCTTGTTCCTCTCCAAAAAGAAGGGAGCACTTACTCCTGAGCAACCTTTTAGAGGTTTGGGGTTTTTTTCTGATAAAGGTGGAAGCCTGTAATGTGGATATTTTTCTGCAAGCAAGAAGCAGAGATTATAGCTGTATTGTAAGTCAGCTTTCATTTATGACAAATAGATAATTAGCAACTGATACATTAAATTCTATTTCAATATAGCCTTAATTCCTAAGTCAGCAATGTCTCCAAACATAAGTTTAATGTGGGAATGTGCTCTGTATTCAGAGCTGCAGCCATTTTTTTTTTCTTGTTTAACTTAAGGAAAGTGTCTGCATCTGCTCTTTTTGGATTTCTTTTTGCAGAAGATAGCTTGGAGGGGAATAGTCCCCAAGGCTAGTGGTGTAGTCTCTCTCTAGTCTACATTTATAATCAACGAAGAGACAGGATCCTGCAGAATGCAGTGTAGAGCAGAAACCTAACGTGTGTGGTGAGACTGATGCATACACTCTCTGCTTCCCTTTCTCCCCCACCCATCCCTCCCTTTCGAGTATAGCCAGGAGGAATATGGGCCTTAATGAGATATCTGAAGCTGAAGGATTAAGAATTCTTGCACCCCTTGTAAGAATGCCTTTGCAACACTTCTAGAGGTCATGAGGTTCTTTATTATAACCTGTGTGAAGGGAAATAGGCCTGTGCATAATTACCCAGGAAAGATACTCTGGAACAACTTTTCAGAACATTGGAGTTCCAGTTGAGACACTTCAAGACCTGAGATGTACAAGGATAAGTCCATTTACAGATTCTTCAGCACAAATGGGATTTCAGTCATGCATGTGATATAAGGGTAAATGTAGAGTTAGGGATCGGCTGTCATAATGTTATGGAGAAAATAAGAAGTTAGATAACTCATGCTCCATTCTTGCCAGCAGTCACAAGGTTACGGGTGTTTCTACCGCTTTCCTTTAGTTGCTCAAGTACATTTGTTGAGAGAAATCTAGACAGATAACCTTACAGACATTCAGTTTCAAACCAGCAAGCAAATTGTAATAAAACAAAAATACAGATTTCATATGATGAGTGTGGAAAACAAAAAAAAACATCCCAAAATCAAAACAAGAGAAAAAAACCTCACAAACATTAAGTCATATGGTGTTACCAGATCATGTGATGCCTTCAGTAACTTAGGGCACATCATCGCTGGTTTCTTTCTAGTTAATTTGTCAGGTTAATACTGTGTAATAAGGTTCAGTCTTACATGGTTTGTCCTGATTGTAAACTGAGAGATAAATGGTCTTGTAACAAAAGAAAATAAACTACTCTACTGTGGGTATTAGTGAAATTTTGCTGCTCAGAGAATGAGTGATAACATGCAGGTTGCCTTTGTAGAAGCATTAATTCAAAGCAGATGTCCTTTATTACCAAAGAGATTTCCCCAATCTCTTTGGTAATATGAGATTGGGGAAATAAAACAGGAAATGACAGATGGAAAGAGATTGAAACGTAATAGTCATCTAGAAATAATTAATAATCCATCTATTTTTGAGTTGCAACAGCTTTTGAAATGGAATAAAGCATAGTTGTCACTCTTTTCACCCCACCCCCTGTAAATTTTCTGAAAGATGTATGGGTATGGGGAGTGGATGTCAGAGGGGTTGAATTGGTAGTGTGTGTACTTAGTATAAAACGGTAAAAGGTTGCTGATGGCAAGAAAATGTGTCCTGTGTAAGCCTGCACTGATGATCAAATGATGATACAGTAATAAACATGATCGATATTGGAAATTCTATCTTTACATGATTTAATATTCTTTGTTGGATGATTATAGTTAGGTTTCTTCCCTGTGCTTAAGAAAGAGGACAAAAAAAATTCTAAACATCCATCACCTGCTGTGATTTAGAGTTCTGATATATCTGTTTGTCTTTTAACAGTTTCCTGTACTGTGCATTTTTTTCATCTCTGAAATCTTTCTTTCAAGAATTTGGACTATGATCTGACAAATGTTAGGGGAGCTACTGAGTTGAACCTCAGATAGTTTCACATAACGATTCTCTGCCAGTGGCAGTAGAATTGTCTTAAGTGTATTCACTGCAGACAAGTTAAAAAACCTAAAATCAAGAACTCTGAGTAATACTGAAGATCACTGTTAAGCTTAAACCAGTCTATGAAGAAGCTGCTTTAGCCTTATAATTGTCTGATTGTGTGCCATGTACAAAGATAGTAGTTATCTCTTGAAAACAAGTTATCCTAGTACTGCCCATTGACTGTGCAATAAAATAGGACGTTGAGGACAAGGTTTCATTCAGTTTATTTGCTGTTGTCTATTTCCAAGGATGCTGCTTGTTATGTTTGTTTTGATATCAGATTTTGATCGATACCGATTTTGTACAGCATTGGAGTTCTAGATCTATGAACATTATACAGAGGAAGAGGACTCTCTCTTTAAGGGCTTTTAATTCAAACAATGCTTACAAGGGAAGGGGAAAAGAAATATTTTGTAGGCAGATACTTTCCATTTTGTTTCTCATTTTTTGGGATTATGTTCAAGTTCAAGGTTCCTCACCACGTTCTCATCGGTAAACTGGACTTAAATTCTGCAACATGGCGTTTGTGTTTGTGTGGCACTTTCTGCAGCAGACTCAGGTAAATTACAGACTGGCTGAATGAATCAAGTTTGAAAATTATATTCCAATCAGTGCAGTGGTGATTTGACATCAAAATCAAATAATTTACGTTTCTTTAAATTCTTATTTGTGTTGCAGACTTTAGTTATGTTTGTGTGCCACCTTTGAGAGGTGGTGGTGATTGCTTTTGGGCAGACATTTACTGCCAGTTCCATACTGGGTATCATGTAGCATCTCCAATTCTCATTCTGTGAGGTTGGAATGTTTGATGTGCCTTTTTTTCAAGTCCAGATGAATTTGTTTCTTGTACAACGTAAAGTGCAGTGATTATGAAGACAATCAGGATGTTTTTATATCTTAAGCCGTTAGCTTCTGCTATTTTTTTCCAAAAGGTGGTGAGTTGATAGGAATAAGGCAGTCAGATCATCACTGCTTTGTATTTCATGGCTAAATGATTTAATGTGCTGTTTTCATATGTTTCTCTCAGAAAAGAACCCGGATTTTGCTTTCATCACCTTTTTTTATCTGCTGATTATGTTGAAGTGTTGAGCTTGTTCCCTGGATGTCAGTATCATGTTTCCCGTTTCCCATAGTGTTTTCTCAGATCTTTTGGAAGATAAATCACTTCTGTCAGTGGACAGAATCTCCTGGCAGTATATTTTTGAATGCGGTGAAGGCTATGGAAGTTATTGTAGGCTTTAAAGACAGATAGGATTGGTATTTGAGAGTTTTCATTCTTCCTTCTTAATAGTTCTACAGGTTGCTTCTGTGGCTACTGTTGTAAAGAACAACATTCTGTGAGTTGTGATTAGATTAGGTTTGGTTTGGTCTTTGCAGAACCTGTTTATGAACTTCTTAGAATCATTCAGGTCAGAAAAACCCCTTAAGAACATTGAGTCCAACCACGAACCAAGCACTGCCAAGTCCACACCAAACCAAGTCTCTCAGTGCCACATCTACTTTTAAATATCTCCAGGGATGTTGACTCAACCACTTCCATGGACAGCCTGTTCACGCAAACAACCATGGGAACATCCCTGGGAAGCCTTTTCACTGAAAAGCTTGACAAACCTTTGATGAAGTTATTTTTCAAATATCCTATACTAGAAAAAAACCCTATTTTTTCCTAATACCTACGTGGCATAATTTGAGGACATTTCCTCTCATCCAGTTGCTTGTTACTTGGGAGAAGAGACCAACACCCACTTGGCTACAACCTCCTTTCAGGTGGTTGTAGAAAGTGAGAGTAGCTCTGCCCACAGCCTCCATTTCTCCAGACTGAACAACCTGTTTCCTAAGCTGTTGCTCCTCTGTCACGGCAAACAGTGTGCTGCTTATCTAAATTCCATGCTTAAGTACTTGGACATTAATTGATGGGAATCTGTAGCAGTTAACTTCCAGCAATAATTCTTTTTTTTCTAAATATCACTTCTGAGATCTATTAGATATTTTAATACCTTATAAATGCACTCTTTATCTTGGGGACTTGGTGTAAATTTTTTTTTTTCTGAAAAGGGAGCAGAACCTAGTACTAGAGAAGTGTGGCGTAGATTCTGTACAGCAGGCACCACTTAACTGATGCTGTTGGTTATGTAAGTGAAGAGAAGCTATCTTTGTATGGGCGTGAATGCATCACTAAGAAGTTTGAATGCTGCCTTGATACTGCAAGACAGACGTTCAATTGTAAAGCACTGGGGTGGTGCTGCTATGACGAACAAGAGGAAACGAGGAATAATTAATTAAAAATTAATAAATTAAGCTTATATAGGTTGGGGGATAAAGTTTACTGAGCAGTAGCTGGTTTTAGTGTGGAAGAAAGTATCTCTGCAGTAAGTACATCACTAGGATACTTTAAAAGGAAGGTGGAAAAGAATGTTTCAACTTATGCATACAAAAATAATCCTATGATAAACATGTACTCCAAATAAGATGTATGCTTTATAGAATCAGATTTAAAGCCTATCCAAGACAATGTGATATTTTTCATAAATTTAAATGTCAGTTAGCCAAGACTTGTGATCGGGTCTGGAAAGTTGATCATAAGAGACTATTGTATAACTTTCATGATTCTAAATTAAACTGCTCAAACAGAGAGTCTCATTGTGCAAATAATTGTATGATTCTTTTGTCTGATTCTTCTGTGATTGCCTACCTTATGATCATTTATCTGTAATTTATTCCCTGCATTTATTGTAGTTACTCCTTCTTGTCAAATAGGTAAGCAACCTGAAGAAAATTTTAAAAGGAATACTGGATTACAACCATGAGGTAAGAGCCATTTAAAGTAATGTCTGTCTACATTCCACCACACCCCTCTTTTTATTTTGTTATATATTTTAGTTAACCCATTCAATCACCAGAATATAATTTACATTAAATTCTGAGTTTTTCTTGAAGAATATTTGGCAAACAGCATGTTTCATTACCTATTCTTGGGTGTTGGCCTTCTTAAAAAAATTATTACCTGCTTTATCCAGTACTCAATGTTCCAGACGTGTCTGATGTGCAAATTTTGTCATAAAATAGTAAATGTCTTTGCTGACTATGTTCTGATGATGGACTTTAACTGTACCTGTGTTTGATTTTATTTTTCCCCTCCTTTCTTCAAGCTAAAGACTGTCTCTTTCCCTTTTGTTTTTTCTCTTAAGGAGAGAAAGAGCCATTTTAGCCTCTCCCCACATTAAAACTTTCATTTAAATGTTTTAATCCTGGGATACTGGAGTCTGCCCTTGGTGTTTTTCTTAGACTGTTGAGCAAACTCAGAAATTAACAACTGCTTTTTAAGGATATAAAACACAGTATTTATTTTTTTCAGTGGTGTATGTTCAGGTGAAATACACTTCAGTGATATTTTGAGGCAAATTGATCTATAAAAACTGCAACACTTTATTTCCTTCTAAGTATATTACGGATATTGCTTGTTTCAAAGTATTAGCTTCTTACAAGTTTTGGAGAAGATAATTGTTAAACTGAAGTCTTTAAAAATTAACAGATTTCAGTAAGAAAAAGTTAGACATTCCAGCTTATATTTAGTAAATGGTCAGGAATCAAAGTTGAAATAAATTTTTGAAATTTGATAGCTAAGCTCGTTAACCAGTCAAGCTGGTCTTAACTGGCAGTTCTGGAAAGAAGTTTTTTCTTCTAGAAAAGTTTCTGGTTTGATTTCTTTACTGATAAGGAAGTTTTAAACTCTGTCAAGCCCATTATGTTCTATAAATGTAATGCACATTGGTAGGTTTAACTGAATTTTGCTTTGGTGTCTTTTCTTATCTGAGGTAGTGCTTGTGGTGATAATGGAGATCTAGATTCTACTGTGAGTCCAGGTTATGTTTTCCTCAACCTGATTCCTTCTCATAGCCAATCACGTTTTACAAAATGATAGATGTGAATGTATATGGATTTTTATCTGGCTTTGCTAAAAGCCTGTGATAAATGTATATGCCAATGCTGTTCTGCAGTAATCTTGCTGGAGATCTCTGCTGCTCTGAACTTGAATCTTTAATATTTATTTTTTTCGTAAAGCTGATCCAAAGCATTCTAGGATTTATCTTTTTTAAAGTAGAAAAAATACTCCTTTTAATCTCAAGATATTTATTGCAGAGTCTAGACTTCATTTCTGTAATTTTTAATTTTATTTTTTTTAAATTAAAACTGTCACGTTCACTTAAAAATCGTCTATTTATACCTTGTCATCCTTGGCATATTCATAGTGCGTTCTGATATGCCTCTTCCCTACAATTTCCTTCAACGGCAATTATATTATCAGTAACTATGGTGCAGTTGTAGCGTTACTAACTTAAATCCATCATTGCATTTGAGGAAAATTCAGAAACTGCAGATAAATAATCATATATCAACACTTGTATAATTCAAAGAATATTGCATTTAACCGTATTATTGCAGTCTATATATTATGTGAATATGTTCCATTGTGCATGATACATTTACAGAATCCTTATTTTATGAGTAGCAAGTGTTAAAGGAAGTCTCGTCCAACATGAAGGTTCTTTAAAATATACAGATTTTTAGCAGTGTTTAGTGAAGTTAGCCATGTTACAAAACCCACCATTCAAAACAAGAACAAATTCAATCATATTAATTCTGCAAAGCCCAACCTTGGAAAACTTGAACGGCTTGATTTCCATGCGTTCTTTGTATATG
>VXBZ01001524.1:0-35003 GCA_013399135.1 Heliornis fulica
ACTCCTAACGTTCCGTGATTCTGAAGTGGCCCAGACCATGGGGTGCATCACAGCATCTATTTGGCAAGAGGACTGGAGAGAGGGAACAGCATACTGTGATTCACCACACCAGTTATCTTTAAACCAAGCAGAGCCCCTTATTTAAAACCCGAGTATTGAATTGTGTTGCCAGAAGCAGATTAATTGCAGCTTCCAGGGAAAAACCCAGAGCTTATTTCACATTGACTTTTATTCCCACTTGAATTAAGTTCCTTATGTTACACCAACTCATTTGAATTTTTTGAATTGGTTTTGCATAGTATCATTTACTGATGCACTATCTTTAATTACATAACACACATACACTCTCCAACTGCATTATTAATGAAAGTGTTTTTAATTAAATGGCTCTCAGCATAATATTCAGTCATTAATTTCACATGCTGAGGATGTGGAGATTCTATTCCGATGGTCTGGGGAAACTTTGTACTTTAGATGAGGGATACTTCCAAAGAGATGGTTTTGGACTGAAGTTGAAAATCATTATGAGCACTGAATTACCCTCTCAGCAGCTGGTAGCACAGTTCTGCTCTGCTGGGTATTATCTGTTCTCCAGCTCCAGTGCTCCTCTCGCCCTGCCGTGCCTCACCGCTGGTAATTTTCCAAGGCCTCGCGCTGGAAGCGCGTCTGTTCCGCGGTGGATAATACCCCAGCTGGCTTTTGGGAGCACTTTGTATACAGACAATGGCACCAAGGCTGAGCCCTCCACAAGAAAGAGCCCTCCACCCTCCTCCCCCATCGCTCTCTGGCCTCCACTCCTGAGCTTTCAGCGCTCGGGGAGGTGATGGAGCGTTCGCACCCTCAGGCTTCTTTGTCACCCACCTACCAAGGGCTCGGACACGGACATCGTGTGGGTTTGCTGGGGGCATCCTGATCCCTCACTGACTGTGGCTGGGAGACAAAGAGCAGAATGAAAACATCTTCTCCCACCCCCAACACTAGCACAAGTTTACTATTGCCTTACTCAAGGCAAGTAGATCTCTTCTCCAGCCCAGCTCAGGAAAGCAGCTCACCCAAGCAGTCCTGTACAAGATCTTCCCTTCCACAAAGTATCCCAAAAGGATTTGTTTTCCCCTCATTTTCTGCCTTCTACTGTTCTTTAAAAGTTCCTACAAGGCTTTGAAAGTCTTGGAAGTAATTTCTGTGTCTTTCTAGAAGAGCTCCAGGGAACTGGTGTGTAAAGAGATGGCACACCAGCATACCTATCTGACCTGTGAGTTCTGTGAAAGCTTTGTCCGTCTTCCCCAAAGGCAACTGCTCATAAAACAACAGACAGGTAGGGCTGCTCTTGGGACTCCTGACATCTACCCAGTCTCTACTCCTCTAGTCTCTTGGCAGTGAGGTCCTAGTGACACAGAGTCCTGGGCGTTCACTTCTGTGTAACAAAATCCTACCCAAAATCCTGCCCTCTCATTTCTTTGGCTTGGGCACCTTCTCCCCAGTGCAGATGCAAGTGAGGAGCAGAGCATCTCTCGCCCATCTCCTCCTCTCCCAAGCACAGCATCCTGGCTTACACCACACCTACCAGCCCCTCTCCACTGCAGGAACCTGCTGTGAAGTTCCTGCTTTGGGACTGCTCGCTCCACTACACTGCCCTACAGCTGCTGTCCTGGTCAAGCCCAAGGTTGGCCCCTCCATCCATGCTCCTGCAGCCTAACTGTGGTGAGATGTCTCTCAAACACAAAGAAAATGATACACAAGGGTGGGTATAAATTACAGTAAATGCTCAGAAACCTTCTGTCAGTGAGATGAAATCAAGCCCTTAGAGAAGAGGAGGCTGAGGGGAAACATGTCGTTCTCTACAGCTACCTGGAAGGAGGTTGTAGTGAGGCAGGGGTTGGCAGAAGTCAAGTTCTTCTCCCTAGGGACAGGACAAGAGGGAACAGGTTCAAGTTGCACCAGGGGAGGTTCAGATTGGATATTTGGAAAGCTTTCTTCACCAAACTAGTGGTGAAGCATTGGAACCAGCTGCTCATGGAGATGGTGGAGTCACTGTCCCTAGAGCAGTGTTCAGAAACAGGTAGATGTGGAGCTTTAGGAGGTGGTTTAAAAAAATTAAGAGGTTATGGTGGTGTAGGGCAGACTGATGGACTTGATGTCATCTTGAAGGTCTTCTCTGACCATGATGGTTCTATGATCCCTTGGGAACCAGGACTGAGGACTCTAGTCATAAGTTCAAAGCCCTGCTAAAACCAGAGACTCACCTCATCAGCAAGCTGAGTGTTGACTGGAGAAGAGCCATGAGGACAGACCCCAGCTACGAGCCAGCAGCAGCAGAACACCTATTTACACAGGCTCCCATTGCAGATGGTTGTTTCCCAAAGATTTTAACGGGAGGGGAAAGGAAAAGGGTGAACATAAAAAAACCAAAACCAAAACCCAGCAGAAATCCACTATGTCAAGAAAGATGCCACACATGGACCTCCAGTGCATTCAGAGTGGATTTTAGAGAAATTAGTATTTTTATATGACAAGACTAATAATAACACACGCCCGCACTCCCAGCGTTTCATGTCTACATAAAGCATTGCACCATAATGAAGATAATTGAAAATATGACTTTCATCAATATTTAATTAGCATTTGGTGCTAACTCATTATTTCTGTACAATTAATTTGACATCTTGCTGTATGGCCTGCACAGATCTCCTTCTAGAGGGTTGTTTTATTGGTGGGATGGAGGTGACACGAGGCTCATGCACCTTCCCGGAGGCGGCTGGAAGCCTGTGAAATATGGAGAAGGCAACTGACATTTTAATCTACTGTGGGACACAAAAGCATAATGCTCAAGTTGAAAAGCCACATGTGTGTTTGGCTAATGCATTTTTAAGGGTAACTTTCTCCTGAGTGGATATTTTCAGAAAAAACAGAAAGTTGGACCATAGGCATGTCACAGCCTTCTCCTCCCTGAACCCCCAGCTTGCAATAATTCAGTAAACCAAATCAACAATTTGAAGACCTTCTAACAATTTTAGAATTACTACCCCCAAGTGTGTAGAAACCTCTGAGAAAAAAGTGCACCTTCAGGTGACCACAGACTATGAGAAGACACCTGATGACTGGGATATACTTTACAAGAGCAGGTAGGCAGAGGACAGAAGATGTTTCGCGGTCATTCTGTCACTCAGTCCAACTTCAGAGACTGTTAGCAGCTGGCAACACAAAGTAGTTTTCTTTCTCACCCTTTGAGAAGCAGTCTCTCATTTACTACAGATAGTAAATGGGGTGTTGCCACCACAAAGGAAGAGATTCCAGGAAAAACATAGCCTGACAGTCTTGTCTGAACCCAATGTTGAATAGATCCTGGACATGCCTCACCCTGTCATGTTCTGAACTACCCTGAGCAGACATGGAGCCTGTTTCCAGAAAGTGGAGGGAGCCAGACACATGTAGTCAACACCTGGTCCAGCGTTTCCCAAAGACAAGGGACTAGAGTTGGCCAAACATCTGATGGGTCTTTCAAAAATGTTGCACATCCAGGGCTTTCATTCACCAGCAATTTGAACAATTTTAAGTATCTTCAAAGTTGGCCAGGACCCCCCCAAATCTGGGATTGCTCAAACCATTATAGCCCTACACTTTACATGAAGTGTTTAACGAGCTTGGAGGAGCCCTACAAGTGAGGAGCTGGTACTAACAGCTCTAAGTGGGAAGCTCCAAGATCTGCTTTATGAGCTGCTTTCCTTCGTTTTGTGCTTACTGACTTTTATTGAGTACCCCTCCAGCTGGTTTTTGGGACTTTCCTCACTTCTATGCTC
This sequence comes from Heliornis fulica, assembly GCA_013399135.1. Classification (NCBI taxonomy): domain Eukaryota; kingdom Metazoa; phylum Chordata; class Aves; order Gruiformes; family Heliornithidae; genus Heliornis; species Heliornis fulica. The sequence goes on from VXBZ01001524.1 coordinate 3,798, forward strand.
TCAAAAATGTACTGCTTGCAATTTTTAAGGAAAAATGGTGTCTTTAATGACTTTCAAGTAAAGGCAAATCTAATGAATAGATTCCCTAACTTTGTTACTAGGAAAACAACAGCATTCATGTCTGCTGTGAAAATAGCCAGAGCTGTCAGAGCTCCAGCAGCTTTTACTGCCCAACTGAGAGCACTGGTGTGGACAACACAAGCATCCTCCCTGGCTTCACTCTCAGCCTCGTTATTTGAGCTAAAACTGCTGAATGAATAGCTTAGAGAACGACATACAGGGACAGCAGCTGTTAGTGGATGAGCAGTGAAGCCGTGGCTCACCCCAGCCCTTTGTTTCCTTCCCAGGCAGTGCAGTTCCCTGGGAGATAGGGCATTCCCCTTGCAGACCTTCAAACACTGTTTATCTGCAGGAATAGAAGCCAGCTCCAACACTCCAAGTTTATTTTAGCTTTACAACAAGCAAGTAAAGATTAGGAAACCCTGCCAGCACTGGGGATGGTTTTGTGATGGGAATCTCTACATACAGCTAAATAAGCTCCTTATTTTCATTACTGACGTGGCCTCAGCAGCACTGAGCATCGCTGAGCCAGCCCTGGGTTCTGTGTTTGTTTTTGAAGAACCAAGAACACCCCAGGAAAAGCTTCTTTCCACCTCTGTAGCTCATGCTACCACACAAACAAGGATTATTGTTAAAGGCAGTCTCGGTGTAACAGCACCTTCCTCCTCCACGTGTTTTTATCCGGGGGAATCAGGCACAAACACTGTTTGCTCTCTGCAAACAACAGACTGGGAAGATTGTGGACTTGCTGATAACATTGACTCAAGGTAAATACAATTGCTCACAGAACTGCTATGACCAGGAGCACAGAGATTATTACTTATTACACAAAAGGAGCCCAGCTTGGTGGTTTTATACCATATGGAGCATCTTAAAAGAGCTGATTATTTAGACAAAGCCACAGACTTTCAACATTCTTCCTCTGAACATGAAGCCATAAAACACCTGTACTTTTTACATGCTTCATTTTCTAACTGCCAAGAGCATTACTGCAGCCACCTGCTAAGCGTGTACTTGGGCTGCTCAGCCCACCTCAACACTTCCCAAACCTCTTTATCAACTCCTCTTCAGGGTGACTCTTCAATACTCTGCCCAAATACTTCTGATTAAAATCCACAGAGGACATTCCCAGGCACGCAGACAACTGGGGCATGCTGCCCCAGCAGCCACCATGTATTTAACTACACAAGTAGCAGGACAAGTCAAATGGAGTATTTGTTGGTTTTACAAAGCAGCTGAAGTCACAAGTACTCCACCTCTCTGACAAAATTCATCTAAGCAAGTGGCCTTGTTGTAGCCAGACAAGGAGATGCTCACTTCAGACACACCAACCCTGCAGCTCCCAGAGCAATCGGGCAGATGGACTCCTACGCTCCTGACAACTCCTGTGGGCACCTTAATCAGCAGCACAGAAACACCACCAGTTCAGCAGCCCTGAACCAGTGATGAGCAGAACCCATCCTAGTATGTACCCAGAAGTGTTTACAAATTTACAAGCAGGAATGATCCTAGTAAACATCCAAGTTACTTGATCTCCAGGCAGGAGCAGTCCTCTGACCCAGAGGCAGGGTAATCCAGCCCCAACTTCTGGTACGGAACAGCACCGGCTGTTTCTTGGTCTCTTCAACCTGAGTCTAGCACCCTGCTCCCTAAGCCACTTGAATGGGGTGGCCTAGGGGAGCCCCTTGTTTCAACCATCTTCCAGAGCAGGTCATCTTCCAACCTGCAACCATTTAAACCCACTCATTTTTCTTCTGTCCCTGCATTCTGCAGATGACATCTTCATTTTACCCCTTGAAGCTTTTGGTTCCTGTCCCCACATTCTCCCAGATACAGAAAAGAGCTGAAATGATCTAGAACCAAAGAGTTGGTTGGGCACAATCAAAAGCTGAATATAAACACTACAGGGAAAATTCATGTTGGAACTGCTCAGCAGTGACACCCCCCTTCATCTTAAGCATGATTCCTCACTGTCTGCAACCCAGTCATGCCTTTAAGCTTCTCAAAGTCCTATCCTGGACACTCACTGTAGAGCCAAGGATTGTGCAGCATTCACAAAATGCATGTGATGGTTTGGACAAGCCTCCCCCCTGTGTGTGTTAGGAGCAGGACAAAACTGCCTAACAGCATACAGGAGGCACACAGACACTAAAAGTAAGAGCTCTGAGGAGCAGATGCCTCACATTTCAGGCTCCTCCCAGTTTTGCCATCTCACAGATCTTTCCCAAAGCTGCTGCAGACTCAAGGATGAGACATCTCCTGACAACAGTTCAGCATCCCCACCGATCCCTGCCTGCTACAGAGCAGCAGCAAAGAAACTGCTTTACAGCACAGGTCCAGGACCTGGGTTGTGCCCACATCATTTCCTAGGGGGAAAATCATACTCAGCTACTTAATGCATCTACTGTTACCATCCCTGTTCAACTGAAAATGCCAACCTGAACACCTGAAAAACCCCAAAACTGGCTCCCCCACATACACAAACCTACATGGGTTTTTTTAGAAACAGCAGAGTCTAAATATGCAAATTATAAGAATGTATTAATTATCATTAATCATTCCTTCACAAAGACTAGAACTAATTGGAGAAATAATTTGAGAAAATTGAAGTACATGACAGAAAGCATTAAGATTCATTAAGTTTCCATTCTCTGGTCTGTCAGCTTGTCAGAAGTAGATGCCTGCTGCTCCAGCCTTACTGGTAACACACTTCCTATTTTCTGGATCTCACACACAATTTAACCCTTGTGGTAGTTTGTTCTGAGATTAACAAGGTCTGACACAACACATTCTTTGGTTAAATGCACTGTTACAAAGAAAAGTTGTGTCCACATTTCTCTTTAGCAGGGAGATTTAACTTGAATTCTGTAATAAAGCATTTGAAGGGTCACAAAATATTTTGTGTGTATTATCTAAGAGGTGCCAGCACAACTTCTGGAAAAGAAACACCACTAGAAACAAATTACATGCCAACCTACTCACTGCTCAGAGATAACCCTCTCCAGATAAGCTGTACTGCTACCAAGTCTTTTGGTTCAGCATAACAAAACAGTCCTGCTGTATGGAAAAGAGAAGTCTTGCTCATGCAGGAGCTTAACAGACTTCCCCCCACTGCCTTTCAAAAGAAAGGTGAGAGCTGTATGGAGAACATCACAGTGTTTAACCTGGGGATGGTGCAGCCACCCATAGCAAGGGCCAGCCTTTCTTGACCACCACAGGTAGGTATTTTAATCCTATACTTCAGCAGCAAGCAGGTGACTTGTTTTAAAATTTCAAGACTTTACAACTTTGACACCGCAGGGCTAGAAAATTCTGTGTGCCTACTACATAAAATTAAAACTAAAGCTTAAAGCTACCAACTTAGAAAGGAAGAATTTAGATCATTTACTCGGCGATTAAGGTTCAAATAGGAAGTCAACCTGCAGGCAAAACTTCTGATTTAAGAAGTCACCCTATTAGAATGTTTTGCATATGCTTCAAAATTTACCTTTCTTAACCAAAAAGGCTCAGTCAAGTACACAGTGAGAAATGTGGGCAGTCAGAAGGTGTAGCTGCTTAGCACACAGCACGAGTTCTGATCAGCAGCGCCCAGCTCGACATGCTGTAATTCATTTTCTACCCCACAGTCACTGCCAACACATGAAACATGCATAAGCTTGGCAAAGCAGGGATGCTTGCTCATCAGGTACATCCCCTGACTGAAATGCAGTGCACACAGGAAACTATGGTTATGATCCAAACTCTAAGAATGCACAGCAAAACACCTTAGCGCTGGGTACCGCTCCCAATCTGAGGGATCATCACCACAGACTGCTCCAGCTCTAAGTCTCCTCACAACAACACTTTAACCAAGAACTCTTAAACCTTCCAGTAGTTTCTCCATAAGCCAAGGCCACATAAACTCTGCAAAATCATTTTTCTCTTCAATTCTCAAATCACAAGCTTTTTTTTTATATATACACTCACACTTGACTTATGAGAAACTAAATTTTTTTACTAAAATTTATATTTAAAGCATTGATTTCACATACTGTTTAAAATAAAGCTTATTTAACAATTGATGGCACCTCTATTCCAAAGCACTCGTGGACTGTCACAGTGGAGTCTGGATTGTTGGGGTTTTTTCTGCCTAGATGCTTGTAATGGAAAAAGCAAGTCCTCTGCATCACACATCTGAACTGCTTCATTCAACTTCTGCACCTGTACTACCTCCAGCTTTCTCTGAGAGAACAAAGAAGGAATGTTCAAAATCAACAGTAAGAAAGATAAATCATGTTATTTTAGTGGAAAATTATCAAGAATTTTGCAGAAAGATAAACTGCCCAAAGCTACTCTCATTTTAACAGCAATTAACGGCATTTCTTTTATTACCATACTATCACAACGTGAAATGCAAAGGTATTTGTATGTAATGAAAGTAGTTTGAGTAAATCATATTAATGATCAAACAGGGCAAGTAAAATTTGTAGTAGAATGGGTAGTAACTAACCTAAATAGTAAGAGAAGCCATATAAACCATAGAAAAGCATTAATATTACACAGTTATATTCTTCCATACAGAACATAGGTAAACTTGCAGAATCTATTATTGAATAAAGGAGTAAGTTAGGTAAGACCTTAGAATAAATTGGAATTTTCCCTGCTAAATTTATGATGCAAGTTGTCATGATCAGTCAAAAGCAACTATGGAGCATGGAGGAGCAGGACAAAGACACACCTCACAAACCGTTTCTCACCTCTTGAGCCACCCTCAGGTATTTTTCTTCTGGGGCAGTAACAAGGACTGCTTGGTAGGACATCAAACACCTTCAGCATGTACCTGGGCTGGCAGTTCTGCTTTTTACTCCAAGATTCTTACGAGTTAAGATCCATTACTTGAGCTTTTAAAAGGGAAGGACGTACACTGGATGCTCCCCCTCAAGGTGACAAGCTTTCAAAAAGCTGCTAAAGAAAAGGTGCTTGGTAATAATTTAGTTAAACCAAGGTTAGACAGATTTACACTAAGATATAATTTATTTTATTTTGTTTTTTTAACAGAAGCATTCAGCAAAGAGGAGGAAAAGCTTTATGTTCCCAGTTTCCACACAAAAGGCTATTACTATTCCTTTTGTAAAGAATATGGGTGCTTTTCTAATCAATGTTAATTGAGTCTGTTCAGATGAATAATGAAGGAATCTTTTGTATGATGACAAGGTAAACACCTCCAAAGAAAAATTACTTCAGAAGGACTAAGAATAAAAACATATCCTTCTAAAAATAAATAGTGAAGTTTAATATTCTTTACCTAAAAATGGAGGCTCAGTACCAAAATCTGGACCTGCACAGGTAATTTTCCTTACCCTTCACAGTGGTAATGCCACATTCACCTCAGTTACTCCAACTGCTGCAGAAGGTGCCATGGCTGGTGTAAGCACATGAGGAACTTCAAGCTAAAGTCACTGCAGAGTGACTTGAGTGATGTATCTTTTAAGCAAACATGGAGAATTTTGCATGTACCTACACACAGAGCATCAATGGGCTATTCTGAGATGCCAAGTCAGCCCTGTATCATTATCTGTGACACAAGGCATCTTGGGAAGAACCCCAAAGTTGACTGTGCCACATTCTCACCACAGCCTAGATAACAGGACAGGTAAGTGTGACTGCTCAAATGGCCTGTGTCACTTTCTATAAAAATCACTTACCTTGGCTTCATTGCTTCCCTGGAGTTCATCCAAAATCAAATACACAGAGCAGTGTATCAACAGTCCAACATATCTTTACAAAATATCTATGAAGATATTAAGCCTCATGAACTACCCATATAGGTTATTCTTACATATCACTTCTCCCATAACAAATGCAAGCAACGTTCCTGGTGTGTGTAGTCATAATGAGTCTATAATCCTCAAAAGGGAAGAAGAAAGAAAAAAAAACAAACCACAAACCAGCTTTTGATGGTAGGTGGGGAAAAAAAACCCAAAACCAAAAATCTCCTGGAAACCACAAAGCCCATTATCATTGCTACAAGATCAAGTCTTCTGCTTGTAAAATGCCTTTCTCAAAGTGGAGGTAGCTGTGAACATGAACAGGAAAAAAACCCCAACAAATGCAAACCACACAGACACATTCTGTAGAAGTAACAACTTTATTGTAACTTGATGTGCTGAAATGCAAAAATATTTTCAGCAACAAGGTACAAAAAGTATTTCACCATTAACATCAGCTGATAAAAAAAAAGGCTGGATGGTTTGATACAACTGTTTACATATCTGAATTCTCTCAATCACTTCCATCCCAAAACAGGTCTGAAGTCATTTCACTGGTTTAATTTCCAAAATAGGACTCACTGATCTTATGCCTTCAAAAACCAGGTTACAAATACGGTGAAGTTCCTTGCAAAACACTCAAAACAGTGAATTCCCTTTACAAACATAGTCCATTTACTGTAAGCAGAAGCCAAGTTATGAGACTAAGTTGGTGTCTTGCTAGCTAAGGAGCTAAGCTCTGCACTAAATACGCTACCAACACCAGACAGAGAGGACAGTTCACATTCCAGTAGTCAACTACTAAAAAAAAAGTCAGTTAAGCTTCGGAATTTTAACTGGAAAACTCAAAATTCAACGGTGTTCCAGGTAGCAATACCTCACAATTGTAATCCACTGTCTTTTTATGAAACACAGTTTCAAATACTGCACATTGTTTCATTCTCCCAAGGGAGAAACTCTTCCACAAGGATTTAAAAGGAACACAATCTCCACATAGGTCTTCTAGCGACCTCCTGTGCAAAGGTGAGTTTTATACTCAATGCTTAGAAAAACATCAGAACTGGAGTAACCTGTAAAACTAACTTTGAGTCCATGATTACCACATTTTGACATACACTTATCTTGTAACAGAAAATATTTTCACATTTTCACAAAAATATACCATTACTTAACTTGTATCTGTAATACTTACTCCCCTTTTTTGTGTAGCTTCTACCTCAGTGAAACTGGTTTTAGGAAGCAAGAATCAACATGCAACAGAGCTCAAATGGATAATTTGTAACTTTTCCACCTGAATCATGTATCAAACAGCACTCTCCTTTGCCTTTAAAAATACCTCTTAAAAAAAGATCTTGTATCCTGTTAAATCTCCCTTTCCTTACAACAGTTTCCTAAAAAAAGGCACAATGTGTTCATAGTTCTGCATGCAGTAAATGGACTAGGAAATCAGGATTATTTATTAAGCATCTTCCACCCAAAGCATCTCCTTAGGAGAGGTTCAAATGGAGAACAAAAATATAATACATAATAGCATTTCAACAGCAAATTGAGTCCTTATTTTTAGAAAGTCATCCTTGACAAAAAACACCGCACAGCCATACGCACACACGCACGCACACACAGGACACATGCAGGGTTCTCCCCAGAAAGGTATGGAAGCGGTGGTTCACATATATTCAAGGGAGTAGTGTTGGCAAGCCAAAACATGGCACCTTCATACATTATATTCCTTATCTGTATATAAAACTAAGAAAAAAACCCTTAAAATTTCAGCCTGAAAAACCTGTCCACTGTATTAGTTTTCTATCCGCTGCACTTCGAACTGACAACTGAGGTTTTGAAGGGCAAGCTCTTGAGATGTGGGGAACAAAACCAAGCTTGTGAATCTAAAGAGGAACATTGGAATTACAGCTCTCCTGTTCCAGCAAGAACACTGCATGTAGTTAAAGAGGTGAATAATTAGTGCACTCACTTAAGAATACAGCAACTGTTTTACCTTAAGAGCTGACAAAACGTTAAATAATAAATAAAATCAAATCTGAACAGATCAATACTCCCGAGTTGGGTTTTCCTATGTTAGTGTAATGTATGGTATACACTACCTGACTTGAAAAGTGGATGCTCAATGATGTAGATAATGTCACAGCATTTGACTTTTTTTGGTACAAAGTGTGCTATTAAGCTTTCTTAAAAAAAAAAAGTCTTCATGAAATTCCTTAAGCTTTCTGTCATATTACTTCCTATTTTAGGACAAGCTGAACTGGACAATCATTACAGCTCTCAATATTCAAGTCACTTTGTATGTTAGAGCTGGGGGTTTTACCAGTGATGAGTATGAGGACATATGGTCTTAACACATTACGCAGTGCAGCAATTTTGGAGGGAACAGTTAGCTCTTTGTCTTGTGAAGAATGCTTATGAGACCTTATTTTAGATTAATAGTTAAAAATTGCTAAAAGGATAAATCTCTAAATATATAATTTGATGCCTTATGTACTATTAAATTTCTGATTTTACACTTCATCCATCATAAAGATTTAGTTAGAAGGCAAGAAGAATGCATGTTTAGAGGTTATGTTATTCAAAATTGGACTGGGCATTTTTTCCAATTTACCTTTGATGTGAAGGTGTAAAACTATATGCTCTTTCCTCTGATAATTTCCTTCAGAGTAGTTCAGGTGAATCTTCATGAAATGAGGATGGAGGTTATTTACTGTCTTAAAATCTATCTGAAATTCTTCCTCTCTTCTCCCTGCGTAACATTTTTTTTTTAAATAGGCAAACTGAAACCCTTATGCAAATAGGTTTATAAATTAGGCAAGATCTCCTCCCATGCCCCACTGCTAAACCCAAGTCTTCCCCAAAAAAGACATATAGCATATTATCACTATTACAGTAAACTCAATGCAGTAACTCAAGAAACATTTAGAGTGTGCACTACTGCAGACTTTTCCTCCCAATTGTAAACAAAGCTATCAAACACTGAGGATGTTGGTATTAAAGCTAAGGTTCATATAATAAAGAACTGGCCCGTGACAAGCAGTTTACAAATGTTTCATCCTTTTCACATTATGCAGAATTTCAATACCATCCACAATGCTAGTACAGTAACTGAAATGCAAGACTGAGCAAGTCTCTGCTTGCAAATACCATCTGACATTTCGGGGAAACGTCCCTCTTGATGCGTACACAACCTCCTCAGGTGTTAATGGAAGCTGCACACACACCAAGATAGGAAAATTCCCTTCAAAATTTTACCATTCACACGCCTTTCTCAAATAAGTGAAAATATTTTGTTACTTAAATATGAAAGCTTGCGATAGCCACCTTCAATTGAGTCTTAAAAAGACATGCCTTTCTTTTCTAACAAAACTAAATCCCATGTGGCTGTGGGCATCTTAAAATGTCTCTAAAAAGTTAAGCCACAATTACCTGTACCTCATTAATTCATCAAAAGCAAAATATATATGTACCACACAACATACAAAAGTTACACGTTAAAAGTGCATATTCAGAATCCATTTGGCCCATTTCTTCAATTTACATTTGGTCATTCTACGCATCCTTTACTTTTCTATGTAACCATACACGTGGGATGTGTTTTTTCCCCTACACAAGGCTATTCCTGTTTTCACATTGAACTCTTTACCTCTTGTTCAGTTCTGCATTAAATGTAAACTAATGATGGACCATAAAGAAACACAAGCAAGAGGTTTATTCTGTGTTTCTTTTTACCGTTTGGACAGCTTTGACACACACACACACACACACATACACACAATAAGCATATAATGGAGTAATGAAAATACATTTTTGGGCCAAACCATTGCATATTTGCCCCCACAATGAAAAATAAATTATGTTCAAAGCAGTATATTGCCATAAATAGCCTGTAGGCATTTGCAGAAGGTAAACAGGCTCTCCCTATATTTAGCACTTGCCTGGAGCACACGGTGTTGCCTCTGGTTCAAGCGCTTTTAATGAGAGTCTAGTTAAAACCTTCCAGGTAGCACAGGACCAAACTATAATTTTTTTTTTCTTCTGAAAATAATGGAAGATCCCTTTCAAAAAATTAATCTTCAGTTATCAACTTTACTGCATTATGGAGCTAGTGCAATCCTGCAGAGCCTAGTCAAAAAGACAAGGCACATTAAAAAATAATAATAAAAAAATCAAGATACATTAGACTATATGGACTAGAGAGTCATTGAAGATAATTTAAGGCCTTTCAGTGAATTAGAGTAATCAGTCTAATTTAAAGCTGAGGATTAAACCATAAATTATCCATCTGAAAAGCAAACATTAGGCTTTTTCAGCTTCTGTTCTGTGGACAAGGATAACAAAAACTCTTGTTATGGTTTGTGAAAACACCTCTGGACATGGAGGAGTAGAGTCAATTCAATTTCTCTAAAGTTCATGGAAGATTTCATGACTGTTTTAGCCGTTTGCGTGGAATGCCAAACTGTGGACACTGTGCAGATGCTAGTGCGCGAAAGGCCTCTGCTACTAAGTGAGGGTGGGAGTGGATCATGGACTTCCAGCCTGCTGTTTCCATTATGTCTGTTGCTTGGCTGAAAACAGAAGCATTAAGAAGAGTCACACAACTTTGCAAACCAAATGCACAAAAGCACAGTGGAGAAGAGCAGGCAAGGCGAACTGCTGCAGAAGAGCGGTTCAGCGTTATGAATCAATCAACAGACTTCATGAATGCCACTAAGGATGTCATTGGAAAGAGGGAACAAACTGAAATTTGGGTATATTAATATCATCACACATAGAATATAGGGTATTTATTCTGCTTAGCTCAGTACCAGTGAGACCTCATCTTGAGAATTATGTCCAATACTGGGCACTGTGTTAAGTTAATCACCTTGAAATAGCTCAGGGGAACAAAAAAAAAAACAAAAAACCAAAACCACAATACAAATGGTAAGAGGAAGACTGGAGGGGAAAATGAGTTCTCATGCAGAGACAAAAAGCAAGGGAAGACACGATAATCTCATTACATAAAAGGGCATGCTCAATTTGGGGAGAGAAGGATGACAAGATGAATCAGCTGAAACTGCAGAAAAAATGATGTAGTTCATATACTAGAAAAAGCCATGAAAACAGATTAGCTGGCTGACTACAGAACCCTTCACTGGGAGCTTGCAGTTTGAATACCACTGGAGCATATTTGAGATTATTCGCTCTTTCTACAGCCAGAATGGCTTTCAGTGGCCACTGCTGATTTTTAACTACTACAGAAGCAACGACAGATTTCAGCAAGTGATATCCAGGAGATTAAAAACAAGGTATTTACTCAATGTATATATTTACTTTATGCATGAAATACAGAAGCAAAGCATAAAATTCACTTGCACATGAGGAATATTACACTGGTTGGGATGCATGCCACACTGACACAGAATAAATGTGTCATTTGGAACCAAACAGCTTATGCATCAATCCCAAATTTCCATTGTTCTGCATTTTCAAAAGCCTTTCATGAGCACCCTCATACTGCTTCAGAAACAGCATCAAGCAAGCAGTTGACCTCTATGCTTCATGATCTCTAAAAAACCTTTGGCAGATTTCTAATGCAAGCCTTTAATCTGCTGCAAGTCAGTAAAGGTAAGTGCCTTGAGAAACAATACCAAAGTTCAGACTCCCTGGTGCCTACAGTCAGTAAATTAAACCAAGCCCCCTCACATGATTTCTCAGATTTATTGTAGATGCTTTAGCTGAAGCCAAGATGGCCAGCATCCTTACTAGCAATTATCCAAGACAGAAGTCAGTAAACCCAAATCACTTGAGAAGGAACACATCAACTAGTTTATATTACATATTTCAACTCATCTTTATTAGGTTTTTGACTGGTATGTTACTATTTACCTTCTACCACCCCTTCCTCTTCCACAATATAGTCAAACATTAGGTCTGTAAAAACATGTGGGTTTGGGTTGGGGTTTTTTTGTGGGTTTTATAGGGGGGTTTTTTGTGTTTAAAAAGAAACACTAATTTTAAAGTAACTGGTACAACACAGCTTTTAACTCTGGAGATTCTGATGGTAAATCAGTGTTCTGTTGTCCTTTTACTGTTCCAGCCTGCCACTGGCTATTCTGAAGCAGTCTTCTATTCCATGACTCACTTGAGACTTCCTAAATATATGCTGCAATCAGTCCTACTGTGGTCTGAGACACATATTCTCAACTTATTTCCAGTGCAGGCAAGAACACTTAGTCAGCCAGATCAGAGGGACCTGACCAACTAGTTGGGTGGCCTCAAGAGTACCAGTGCTGACATGTGGGAAGGTACACAAACATGTTGCCGAAGGCAAGAGGAGCAACTGCCCTCCTTTCTTTGGAGATACTGCAGGCTCAGACAATACTGCAGGCTCAGATTGACCTAAGCGAATCTTGAAACCACACTGGGGTTGTCACTCCTCCAGGCACAAACCTGGTTAGTCAAGAGAATGGTTTCCTTTATAAAGGTTGCTGCCACCATCTCACGGCACTGATATGTCCCTAGGAGAGGAATGAAAACCAGCTGTAGTTAGGATTTCATGCTGGAGGGCAGTTAAGTCTCCCTATCATCTGCTGAATCCTACTTTGCTTACAGTCAGTGACTGGCCTCAGCAGAGTGGAAATGAAGCAACAGTTCTTAAGAACTGCAATCCACTTAGCAGTGTTTGCACAGAACATTGTGAAGTAGGGAAACTTACTTGCTATTCCAGTTTTTCCCATCTTTACACCCAAGTTGTCTAAGAACACTGCACCTGGAAGAGAGAACTGTGCTAATATTGGAAAAGTACACAAAGCATAAACACAAATACATTTAGAGTCTCATAAATGTTACTTGCCTGTTAATAAAGTCTATTGCTTGTGCTTTTAACTGTTCAGCGCTGTGCAAATCTGCGAGGATAAGAATGTCAGCAACATTTTCTACCGAGAGGTTACTACAGAGTGCTTCCTCACACATGACCTTCAGACGTTCCAGTGCATACTGATAAAAGAAAAAACTACACTAATCATTCTTTAAACTCATTCTTTCTACCATTATCTCTACAGTTTAAGACAGTTCCAGACATGAAAACGCTCGGTGCCTCCCAAGCTTAAGATCAAATCGCTTCCAGACAGGTAATTCAAAATCCAATATGCTGCACTGAAGAGTCCTCAAATGGTAGGAAAGGCTTTAGGTGTGACACAAACTGATCAAATGCTCTATGAGGAGAACATTTATTGAAACAACCAACAACTTGTAAATGAGTCATTTCTTTTTCCTTCAATTTGGTAAGAGAGGAAGAACAAGGAGATACCAGCTCTTCAGCAAAATCATTAAGATAGGTTTATAGATCAAATGGAGGGGCATGAGATTGTAAAACTGGAGAGTTTCATGAAACTGCCCAAGGGAAAATACACTGGCTGTTTGGAACTAGCTTGTTCCAAGTTGTGGAGCACTGGAACAGGTTGCCCAGGGAGGTGGTGGATGTCCCATCCCTGGAGAAGTTCAAGGCCACGTTGGATGAGGCCCTGAGCAACCTGATCTAGTTGGGGGTGTCCCTGCTTCTTGCAGGGGGGTTGGACTAGATGACCTCTGAGAGTCCCTTCCAACTCTAGCTATTCTATGATTCTAAGTTCCCCACCCCCATCTCTGAACTTCCTAATTTCTCCCATGCCTTTGACCCAGCCTATCAGAAAATGCATATAAAATTACATTCCCATATTACATTTTGCACAAATAAACTGTGCTGCTTTTTTGATGAACATCAGTCTGAAGAGGTTTCATTCAGGTGTATACACTGCTACTGAGTTCTTACCCATCTCGTTTAGTTTAGAACCTTCTGTACACAGTTCTCAAGTCTGAAAATGATTTCACATGTACAAGTGGCATGTATTCAACTGCCACTCGTACATTTGTATTAGTGATTGTTCTGTGCAATGAAAAGGTTCCATTGAAGAAAAGTTATTAGTCCAACACTTCTGTTTCTAGACCCATGCAAGTTTACTTCCATATTTTTACTGTACTATTCCTGAGTATACAGCCATTTAGAGGAAATAAGCATCAATTGTAACAAATCTGTACCTACCAGGTAACAGAGAAGTGTAATGCTTTTGGTAATAGACAGCACACTCATTTTTAGATTACATTCAGAAGGAATAGCATAAAGTTTCTAGTTGTTTTCAACCGTTGGTGAGCTCCTAGCTCACCAATTTTATTTCCCACTACTGCAGATAACCATACAACTGTACCTTGTAACATTCTCTGCATTTATCAATTATGTTCTAAAAATATAGGTCAGTATTCATAAAATAACTGTTTTTCACCTTTCTGCTTGGGTGTACTGAAACTTGACAAAACAACTATTTTTTGGAAGATGAGATGCTGGCTAAGAAGAAGTCTATTCTTTCCCATCTTTCTCCATTTCTGATGGGATCTGTTTCTCATATTTACAAAACATACATATATACACATATGTATACAAAAACTGAAAAAAAAAAGATTGTGTTTTGGAAGAACATTCCACAAGTAAACATCAGAATTGAGAACTTAGGGTCAATTACTTACTTTGTCTGCAGCTGCCAACAAGTTGTCAGCCATTTTTTCAAGATTTGGTGCTTTCCCTGTGTAAATGAATCTCATCATTTCTTTAAAAACTTCAGGGTCTACATCATGTATCTCTACACGATTCTGGTAAAGAAAAAAGTTAATAAAAGCTTTTGGAATTTAGATACAACTTTAAAGTGACTATATCTAACATCATCTGCATGCATGCTAAAAGTTAGCATTTGATATCAATGTATAACCCTTACAAATTTCAGTTAACTTTCAACAATATTAAGCTGGAAAGTAATCAAAATCAATAGCTCAAAATCATGTAGAAATCAGCTGAAAAAGCTTGGGAATATAAAGTAACTGCAAGTTTCCTGTAGAAATGTCTAAGTCTGGACTCTATGGCACACACAATCACATACAAATCAAAGTGCAGTTTTCAGGATTACTTAAGTGCTAATATTTAATGTTTATTAAATAATAAATAAAATATTTATTTCCAACCCATTGACATGCTTAGAAACCAGAAGGCAGAACAAAGTGAGCCACTGGTGGCTCGGCTTCAATTGAGCCAGCACAGCCTACATCTGCTCTCCAAATTCAAGAACACAAGCAGCACATCTAACTGACATCACATAGCTGAAGACTAAGGAAAAACTCAGACTAATGAAACTGTGGTATGGCATGCTTGACCTCATCCACTAAGAGTATCCCCTGAAAACAACTGCCAAAGTGGGAAATTGTGTTTCCCATTTAGAAGCAAAGAACCAGACTTCTGTATGGGGTACAAAATCCATAGGCTACCATCAGTACAAGAGACATACATGTTCTGGTTTCCTACCCACCACACACAAAACTTATGAGCTGGGCTGCACTGGAGATTCACTGCTCAGGTGACTCATCCTGGCGTGGCACGTTTCTGAAACTGGGACTTGTCTGGGGTTTCTTTCAGTCCAAAAATTTCAATAAAATGCTGTAACATATACCAATTGTACCTATGAAAGACTGGAGAGGTGCAGGGGGAGAAAAATGCCATCCTTGTGAAACTCAATTGTCCTACAGCACTGTATTCACCTGATATACTTGTTCCCACAAGGGACACCACTGCAGCCTCCAAGGCTGAATGCTAAACAACTATTACAACCCCTTCATGGACTGATCAGTTCCTGGCCTTTTAGCCAACTCATTCTAGCTGATTCTGCTTATAACCAACCCATTTTAGATGTTCTTCATGAAAGACACAAACAGGTCCCCACTGTGGGAAATAACAAGTGTATAAAATCAGAAGCATCTCTCTACTGATTAAGTAACTATCCACCCAAAACACTTGTACAGGACAAGTGCCTGCAGAAACTGTGAATGAGGAGTGCTTTGCTGCCTCATAACGTGAGTAATAATTCTACCTGTTGATTCTTTGTGTCCTATCTACCCTATAAAATGTTTTAATACACTACAGCAAAACCTCAGTCAAGTCAATCAGCTTATGTGACAATATAAACCGCATCAAAAAAGGGGCAGAGATTACTAGGTCAATCACATCAGTAGCTGATGTCAAAAAAAAAATGATCCAGGGCAGATCTGAGTACCTGAAAGAATAAATTCTGCACAACCTCTCCACAGGCAGCCCTATCTGCCCTTTCTACATCAAGAAACTCCTGCAGGATTCACGGAGAAAGCACTCAGAAGTATCTCCTGCACTCACACACCACAATGCAGTACTCATCTTCCTCAGCTTGCAATGCTTGAAGTTTTCCACAATTTTTCCACAAGGCACACACAGTTCTCTGTAATGTTTTCAGTAAGGCTTTAGTTACCTTTTTGCTTTCCTCCATTTCATGTTCAAACATTGCATTAAAAACTGGAGATCGTGCTGCAGCAAGAAACGCAGATATTAAATGTAATCAAATTTTAAACTTTTAGCAATTTTAATTACAAAATAATAGCAATACAAAAGTAGAAAGTACCTGCAAGGACAGATTTATGAGCTTTGAATTCTTGTCCTCCTACATAAAAACTGCAATCTGTAAATCTTGTTGTTTCCCAGAGATTCCCTAAATCTTCTGCTAGACGACATTCAGGTACCTTCAAAGTGTTTGTATTAGACTGTCCTGATATATTTACTGAGTCTTGGACCACGCTTACCTAACAGAAAATCACAGCAAGACAACTCCTTCATAACTGAATGCCAATAATAATTAAATTACAGTACCTACTGCTAAAATTTCAATAATTCCAAAGCAAAGCAAAAACACAGTGGTGTTTCTGGAGTTAAGCCAGAACCATAAACCAATGCTTTACAACTTATTTTTAAAGCAGCATAAAATAGAGACTAACATTTATCCAACCAAAACAAAAAGAGCAAGCACATTACCAAATGCCACCTGACAGAAATGCCTAAGTCAGTAAGTCAATGACAGGGTTCTTGGGATGCCAAGGGGAATCAAAACACATTAACACTATTTCAGAGATAAATTAACAGTCCAACACTCCTCACACATTTAAATAAAATATATACAATATAAAATTCTGAACAGATTATCAGGATCACAAGGTAACAGAACTTTCCTAAGAAGAAAGCAAAGAAATTGAATATTACAGCATTCCTCATTTTCATTACAGTAAGTTTGTACTTGACCTGCAATGTGCTAATGCAAACTAAGTGCAAGTAACATAGCTGCTTCTTATCTCATTTTACTGTGTCCAGCTGAGGCAGGGTCACAAGTGATTGTGTTTGAAACAAGATTAAAAGCCATTATTTTACAAATGTAAGTCAATGAAATGTAAGATCTAGTAAGAAGGTAATTCCAATAATGAAATGCGTGCTCACAGGATGCAATTTTTGCTCAGAACTAGTTATGAAAACAGTGAAATATGTGCATCTGAAGGGAATATATTGACATTATTCACCATGTTTAAGTGTTCTGCATAAAAAGTAAAAAGGATAGTGGCATTCTTACTTGTTTTTTTCAGCTATCTTGACATACTAAGTCCTAATAATCAGTATGTTGGTAAAACAGAAGAGTTCAGCAGGTTTTACTCCTGTTGGCTGAGAGCACTCATCTGAGAATAAAACCTTCGTAAAGAGGAAGAGCCCTACTACAAGATGTTATCACTGCATCTCTCCCAGAACATCAGGATGAATACATTAAGAGGAAATGCTGATATTGCCAATATCAGAGCGTTGTTTGATTTCTAAAGGCACAGCATCTGGAGTATGTCTGGCATGAAGCAAAAATAGCACAGCTAAGCTTCACAGAAAGTCAGAGAGCTGCAAACCATACTCCAGATCAGAAGAGGAAAATGATCCAATTAAGACAGCAGCTCAGGGATTTGAATCATTGACTAATTCCCTGTTTCATCCCATACCCCCTTGTGATTACAGGAAATTCCTTTATAGTCTCCTACCTTTTAAAGAACAAAAAAACCCACCCCAAAGCAGTGCGAAATTTGGCTTTCACAGCCAGACTATACATTTATAACACTGGAAGATCTACAGAGCTATTGTGTGTACCAATACATTGCTCAGTCTTCATGCAGAGCAATTCCAGAGAATATACACACAGGTGAAGTTTTAGCTTAGCCAAGTCTTTTGTTGTCAAAGGCCAAAGTTCTGCTTCTCCAGAGAACCACTTAAGCTTGTGATCTGCGTTGCCCACACAGCATCCTGTTGTTCACTGTAGACAGTGCCCAGAAAGGTCATCACACATTCTTTGCATATGTTTAAACTGATCCAAACTTGTGCTTTTTAAATTTTGATAGTTGTACAACACCACCCTTGAAATAGAACTGGAGCAATGTTTGAATTCAATCTCCTACACCTGAATGGCCTGGCATGAACTGCCTCTTGGTTGTAACAACTTTTAAAGATGTTTAAATACAAACTTACAGGGCTCTGCTATTTCCTCTCTCACTTGTCCAGGTGATATGCTTAAAATGAAGTTCATTCTTTGTTAAATGTATTAAAATCAAGCTGAAATCCATTCAAGTTAGTACCAGATAACTATTGAAAATTTGGTTTAAAAGTGATTGCTCTGAGATCATCTCAACAGCCAATACCAAATGCTTACATCAAGCACCTCAGAGTTGTGTTTGTAAAGCCACTGGCAAGAGTGAAGGTATTTCTTCACTGAACTAGAGGATGATGAAGAAGTGCTAGGAATAACACTGAACAACTTCTTAGGAGTATTCACAATCTAGCTGGGATTCCCAGGTACTCTGCAAGGTCCGATTTACTCTACTTCAGAAGCCATCCAGCTGTTGCACAGTATGTGCCCTTCAGGGGCACAGGTCTTGTTTGCATTGCATGTCCTTATGTCTAAGGGGATATAAAAATATATAAATATGACTTGTTCAACTCCTGTGTGGGATGACTGTTAAAATGGATAATGTTTATCATTTTCTTGGTTTTGAATCTGTGGTGGGCTAATAGTAAAAATGATGTAAGGCTACTCTTTCAACCTAAGCTTGGTAAAAGGTCTGTGAAAGGTCTTAATAGGAGAAACATCACTGCAGAGATTTTACTATTCTATTAGCAAATGAAAAAAACTTGCAAGGCTTCAGTAATTTCAGATTAGGGAGATTTAGGATTAGGAAGAACTAAGAGAAACATCAGCCTGCTTAACAAAATAAAATTATGAAGCTGTATTTAATTAATAAGTCACATGTCAGTGGCAACACCAGACTTTGCAAAGTACTTAATGCTTCTGTTTCCAGTCCAAGAACATATCCAACTGATCTTAAGAACATTCATCAACAAAGAAGGAGTCTCTCTGCTGCCAAGAAAGACCAAATAATCCTTCTGGAACCTAAGCGGGAGAACAGATGACCCAACCAGTACAGCTGATACTCAGTGACCTTTACTAAATACCTGCTTATACAGCCAGTAAATTTTATCAAGTGCTACACAGTTGTAAGAAGTCAGTCTTCCAACTGGGATACAAGTAGGAAAGCAAACACAGAAGACAGAACCTAAAACTTTTTAAAAGGAAAAAAAAAAATCAGAATTGTCTTAGAGAAACAGCTCCTCTGAATAACATCTGTTATGTCTAATGATAGCTAAAGAGCTAGAGGAACATATCAAAATAAACAAGTTTTTAAAATATTTGGATTTCAAATTTTTTGTTTAGTCTGAAACAAACCAGAAGCTAACGTGCTCACTGTGCATAACTAAATGATGCAATGGCATCAGCATTTATGATCAGAGTACATCAAACACTTCACAAATGCTGCACACATTAAAACTTTAGAAAGTTTTTTGTACTTCTCTTTAAATATAATGGAGTTAAAGAGTAGCATCAAAACTTAAATGACATTTCTCTCTGGAAAATTCAGGGGTTTTGTTTTGCAGGGTTGGGTTTTAGGGTATTTTAAAGATAGTTTAAAAAAAAAAATCTATCTCTAATTTTAAAGTGACCTATTTCTAAAACCAAACACTTTCTAAGCTATTCATTTACATCACAGTATACATTAGGAGGAAAACTTTAAATAATAAAATACTCAAAAATATCTTTACGGAACCATGAAACACTTGTTACATCTGCTTTTATCACCCAAATAATTGTATTCACAATAAATTTATCATGCAGCTAATTTAACTTGTCTAAGTGAAAATAAGATGCACTATATTTGCAATATCTAGTCTCAGGGGCCACATTTCAATTATTCTTCCTACACAGGATAATGACACATAATTAAATTGTAATCTTGCCAAGACAATTTTACACATTTCCTGTAAATACACAGATCAAAGCAAACTTATTAGCAGTTAGAGCATCTATCATCCTCCTAAATCACTAATCACTTTATGGCAGCAAAGATAACCAGCCCATGTATATTTAACATACACTGTACTTACACAACAACTTTCTCAACTTTCCGTTTTTAACACTGAGTGTTTTACTGAATTTTAATACGACAATTACCAACATAACTGATAATATAAAAGTGACCCACAGTACACCATGAAGTTATACATTCAGACCACGACTCAATATTGAAGTTCTCTGGATTAAGCAGTTTGTCTACAGGACACTTGAACTTGTTCAGAAAACAAAATGTAACAATTACTATAAAAACAAGTGTTTGATTTACTGGAAAGACCTGTTCTTTGGTTGAACCCATCAATTATGATTACAGGTATACAAATATACTAATACAAATACAGACAATTAGTTCAGTTTCTTTAATACCACTAATCAGCACGCAGACATCATCAACTCAGACTTATTCTACACTTCAGTGCACACTTATCAAAAACAAAATACAATGCAGAACAACACAGACAAAGCAAGTAAATGTGTATCTCACCATAACTGTAGTTTAAAGCAGACAACTTTTATAGCATATTACTGTTTAAATCAACATAAACCTCTATTTAGTGGAGCAGAACACATTTTACTTAAAAGCTTACCACAAACTGTACCCACCTCACAAAATAATGTAAGCTTGTCATCTGGTAGAAGACCATTTGCTTCATCTAGTAAAAAATCTCTTCGGATAAATTTCTTAAATCCCCAGTCCTTGCCTTGCACAAATCGATACGCTCTTTGGCTTTCTGAGAAAACACAGTTATGCATTAACAGAATATAAATAAAGCAAGTAAGAAAAAATTAATGAGATGCTTAAAAATTCTCTATTAAGGCTAAGTGTTAATCAAAAAATTAATCAGTTTAACACATTTGGATCGTATGTGTCACATTTTGAGGAAACTGACAACTGATTAAACTTTTAATGCCCTAATAGTGTTTTTATAAAACACTTGATGGAACTTAGCAGAACACAATTCTGCAATCCAAACCACATAACCTCCTTAGATGTACTCTGAGGCACTACCCTGCAAGTGGGGAGTTTTTCAGTTATGTTTAAGAATGCCAATGTGTCAAAACAGAGACTGTTCACAGGGAAGTACCATTACAATACACTTATCACAAATGCATTCTGACAATACTTCTGCAGTTGTCATAACAATCTGTTTTGACTTCTTCCTGAAATGGAAAAATCTTGTTTCATACGTTCAAATTATTTTGAAATACAGTGAAAGCATTTAAAAAAAAAAAAAAAACAATAAATAAAAGCTTTCAAATAACAAGCTATTTCTTTGGTCCTAAAAAATACTGTTTATATTTATCTTTTAGTCACAGTAATGATTTTTTTAAAAACAAGAAAAAATCCATCAGACTTGCTGTGACCACACAACCCTTTTTTTTCCCCCCTTACAACGCTCACAAGCTCACACCCCCTAATAGGGTTCCCAAGGTCATATTAGCATAAATACAGTAAGATTACTTATTCTGCAAAATGCATGTGCTCTATGGTGCCCACTTTTTCCAGAAACTGACCCACACAAAAGAGCACTACATACTGTTACAGGAACAGCATGGGAAAGAGGTTGTTTGGAAACAGCTTTGAGAATAACAAAACAGAAATCAAAAGAGAGCAAGAATGCTTCTGAAATGATACCAGAGGGGGAAAAAGAATTAATAAATCTCACTAAGATCTCCAAGACAGAACTTCCCCTTCATTCCAAAAGAGCTGGACAAGAAACACATAACTTTCATTTGCTGCATGAATAGATGGTTTAAACTTCTAAATTGCTCCTCCTGAAGGCTAAGCCAGAAGTTTGTTATAAAAGCAAAGTACTTTTCACGTCAGAATCTGTTAAAATATCAGTTCTCCATAACTCAAAGACATGGGGCAAGTCAACTTCTCCAGACTAGTTATCTTGGTAGCATCACTGAAACAGACTTGAGCATGTAACACACCCCTAAGCTGGAAAGCGGAAAAACATACATGTCATGTTTCAGTTGGGACAGAGTTCAACTTCCTCCTAGTAGTTTTGGATTTAGCATGAGAATGCAGTTAACACACTGATGGTTAGGTGTTGCTCAGCAGTATTTACAACCAAGTCAAGGACTTTTCAGCTTCCCAGGCCATGCCAGGAAGGAGGCCTGAGCCTTCTGCAGATGTGCCAAAGAACCTGGGAGGGGACACAGCCAGGAGAGCTGACCCAGACTGGTCAAACACATACTCTATATCATATGGCCCCACACTCAGTATAGAAACCGTGGAACTGGCTGTGGAGGGATGCAGCTTGCAAACTAGCTGGGTCTGTTGGATTTTACAGCGAGCCAAACACGTTGCACAGATTCTGATTTTATTTTATTTTACAATCAAGAACTACCCAGGAACTGTCAATGCAGGAAATGTCTCCATCCCTGTCACCTTATCATACCTATTCAAATAGAAAAAGCCACCCCACCCCTGCACAGAGTACAGCAGAGGAGGGAAATGCACTTACCCAAGTGCAGCGTGGGCTTCAAGGGTAACGGAACAAACAGAACACTGCTCACACTTCCTTCTTTCAAGGAAGAAAATTGCTGGTTTAAAAAATGTTATTTAGTTTTCTGGCATGTGGATTAGTGTTTTCATATTTTTACCAACTTGCCAAAAGAACTCACAACAAGCCTCATGAAATTCAGTGAAAATATAAAAAATAAAAAAAAACCCATGTTTTAAAAAGCATTCAAAATGTCTTTACATTCAGCCCAATTCTTTACTTGGCAGACTTTAATTTTACTGTTATCAACAAGAACCAGGGTTAATCTTCTGAAATTAAGCGATCAGTACCAATTTAAGTGTACAAAAAACACAAAAACAAAGCAGCATAAAAGTATACATCTATTTTTCTTCTTTCTAATAAAGTTAAAATGTTAGTTCATTACCTATTTTATACATGGCTTCATCACTTGAAGCAGCAGTCTATGCATGAATTATCAATTTACAAAGGACATCTAAAGTCAGGCATCATTATATGGCATAAATAAAAACAGAACATCTCCAGAAGCAGATGGTAAATGGCTAGAAAGTCCAAGAAGTAATATTTCTGTTGGCAACTTTCCAAAATGAAAAAGATGCTTATAATTCCTGTAGTGCCAAATACAAGACAGCTGCCATTGTAGAAACTGAAGACACCTATTCCTAGAATTTGGGCTATTTAGCACCTTGTGATTTTCAGCATTTAAAGTACCATCTTGCCAATAACCTCTTGGTTCTCAAAATTCTTCCATCCTCCAACTGTGTGTCCCTCATTTAAGATAGCATTATGAAGAAAGCTCTCTGATGTTTTTTGGGAAATCTGAAGAGTGCCCATGAAGTCTCACACACTGCATGGGGAAGAAGCAAGAGGAATCAGAGCTGTGTGTATGGGGTTGCAGGGCTGAGATCTCCTTGGCCTCCCAGTGAGATGTTGGGACAGCTCATGGGACTGGGGTGCTGCAGTGGGCAAGTACAGACTCTCTGGGGAGGCTGGGGAGCCAGCCTGTGCATGAGAATAGCAGCAGAGCCCCAAGCCCTGCCTAGCAATGGATGATGAGGCAGCTGAGAGGGTATGGCTCAGAACTGGAGGGCAGGCCAATAAGCAATGCTGTGATGGCAGACAACAAACAAATAAGAGCTAGCAATGAAACCCCGAGGCAGAAGAAGGACCAGAAGCACCTAGTAAACACTAGAACAGGTTTCCCATGTAAGCTGTGGATTTTCCATCCTTGAAGATGTTCAAAGCACAACAGATCTCAAACTGCTCTAAGACCACCCTGCTTTCAACGGGGGGGTTGTACTATGCAACTGTAGACATTCCTTGCAGCCTCAACAATTCTACAATTATCTCAAAGTGTTTTTTGATGCACACACTGCAGTTTCATTTAATTACATACACCAATCCATTCCTAGACTGGATGACTGCCTGAAGCCACAACCCATCAAATGTCTAAAAGCATAGCTTTCTTTGTCTAAGCTCCAGAACCAGGAGGTTTGCAGAGACTGAAGCAGCCAACTCCATCTGTAAGAGGATGTACCTTCCTTCCAAAAAAGTGCAACCATTTAATCTTTAAATTTTTAACTGAGTATTGTGGATTTAGTGTAAGTATTACAAGCAGACCTGGTTACATAAGCAGAGAATGTCAGAAACTTTGGAGTATGAATACTGCACAACTACAGATTTTCCTAAGAATAATAACTTGCAACAGAGCAGACCCTGCACAATGGCTTTAGACCTGGAGAGCAGGAGGAAGGAAGAAAAGCAAACAGATGCTTCATATACGTGTACTAGCAACAGCACAAACTCAGTGCAGACCAGCAATAAGCTACACATCTTGGTGAGAACTCCAACTTCCACAAAAAGTGTCAAGTGAAGGTTGCACTTACATGTTTGAAACTGAGAGTCATATATTTTTTCATATCAAAGTTGGCAATCAAATCACTGATATGTTCTAAACTGATTAGAATGCAAATTAGATGAAATAGATGAAAACATTGTAAAGAAGTGTCAAAAAGCCCACCTATGCACGTTCATCCTAAATTAACTATTGAAATCAAACACTTCCACTACAGCTAGAAACAAAGCAAATACACCTCTACTAACAGGGAATAAGAACAGTCTGATGGAAAAGCTAAGCAAAAAGAATCTGGAGTGACAGCACTTAGTAGTGTGCTGTAATTTATACTGCTCAGGATAGAATTAACATAGCTCAGTGATCAGAAATGTGTGAAACACAAACAAGACTCAATTAAGTTTCTAAAGGGATATTAAAAAGTGATATTTTCAAGTTTATCTCAGTAATAAATTCTGTCCTCAACTGAAAAAAACAAAGTGCTGATTTGCTTTGGCATGTTCTTATAAATCAGCATGCAGTACATAGATTTCCTTACCCATTGCTTTTGTTTCTTCTCTTTTAGCATTCAGCAGGGAAAATTTAAATTTTGCTCTGACTTCACTTTTTGGACAACTGACTAAAAGCAGATATAATGATAGGTAGTCTTTGCTTTCATCATCTAATCCCTTTGGATTCACTCTCAAACACCTAAAAGAAATGCAGAAATTGTACATTTTTAAATCATACCCAGAATAAATTCAGAAATATTTTTTAAGATACAATGACTCATGCTAGTGAAACAAATGTATGTTTCCTTTATAACTGTTGAAACTTTGAAATTAGAACCAGTCTGTACCTACAGTAACACTTAAAAGAGTTTGAGTCTTTAATATTTACTTTCAATTGAACATTGCACCTTTTATGAGCAGAAAAAGACATAGAAAACATGGCAGTTGCAAGAATAAAGACCTTACCACTTCATTTTGTCATTTGGCCCTGATGAAAAGGTAGAACTCTTTAAAACTTCACCCATTTCTTCTCGGCAAAAACTGAAGTTATTAATGGTCCACATGTAGGAAAATTTTACTACTTTAACCTGAACAAGAGATGTAGAAAATGTCAACAAAATTTAACCTACATATCAAGCAATAATTATGAGAATTAGTCTGTCAGCACAACACCATATTGTTCAGTTTGTTTTGGTTTTGTTTTCTTAATTTATTATGACTAGAAAATAAAGCCATTGGATTTTATGCAGATTACCTGTGTGTAACACCAGCTTTCAGCCACAGGTCCACTGGACATCTCCCCAGGAGGAGGTGGGGTGGGAACCCTTGACATTGCCACTTATTGCAGAGGTTTATAGTATCAAGATAGCAATCCAAACTTCAGTAATTCT
Source organism: Heliornis fulica (assembly GCA_013399135.1). NCBI lineage: Eukaryota > Metazoa > Chordata > Aves > Gruiformes > Heliornithidae > Heliornis > Heliornis fulica. The sequence goes on from VXBZ01001524.1 coordinate 29,684, forward strand.
CCTAAAAAAGTAATTAATAAATTTTGTTCACTTTAACTGGGGAAATATATCCGTATTCTGCTATCCATATGACTGTTTATTGAACAATGCAGATGGAAATTAAGCTTGGAGAGAGGACAACGGCTTTGGTTTTTAGACACGGCAGGTATCACACATTAACAACCACTTGTACTCAAAATCTGCAGGCTAAATACAATATTGTACAAAAGCAAGTACCTAGGCATCATACAATAGCACTAATGACCTTATTTCACCATCACCTTTGGAAATTACCACCTTGATTATTCCAGTCACATTAGAACTTTCTTCAGGATCTTCTTCTTGGATTTGGAGAGTAACTAGGACCGTGTGACCACTCAGTTATTAAGCCCAATGCATTAGCTGTCCACAGAGGAATAAATCAGTCCTGAAAAATGCACTATCAAAGTTCCCTATCAAGGTACAAAGCTGAAAACTGGTTTACATCAACTCACCAACTCCAAGGAACTTCCTAACACCACTGCTTTATTTGCTGTTATGGATTATCACCTAACAGTGCACTACAAATTTCTCCTGCCCACCTGAAAACAGACACATGCCCAGATTTATCGCATTAAATGCAGACACAATCCCCCAAGCACCAGCTTTTGAACATAGCTACTGCAAGAAGGTGGGCTTGTCAGAGGGGCTGACTCTCCTTTCCATGGAGTTTGCTGTCAGCTTTAGACAGGTTCCTGCTAGAAGCACAGCTTCTCACTTAAGCAGCTCCATTAAGTTGCTAAAAAGAAGTGAAATGAACCCCGATCAGACCAATTGCTCCTGCCACAAAACATTCTCTCTTAGTACAGAAAGTTCCTTTAAAAACACTGTGCTATCACTACAGCAGTATCAGAAGACTAGAATCTTCCTGCAACATTTGAGTACTTCACCCTATACATCTTTTTACTCGTGCCAGAACAGCGTTAATTGTCTTACTCAAGGCGTGATTGCACATCTCTGATCACGTTAGAACTCCTCATTCCAGGATGGGCAACACTCTTTGGAACATGGTCCTATGCAAACCCTGGGAAGAAGACCAAACCACGTGCAATTCAGTCACAATGTGAACAAGTTTTATTCCTATGGGAAGAAGAGTTCCCTGCAAATCACTATGATCCTCAGTGGATGATTTGCCTCTTGCCTTTCTGGTATGACTTTCCACTCACTTGTGACCTGACCTGGGCCTTCCATATTAAGACATGCTGACATGGGAATCTGTCTGAACATATAAAACCCTGAAAACAAAACTAATCCTCATTTTTATCAGATTAGGAAGCAGATGCTATATAATCAGATCTCATAACAGACCTCTATTAAAAGATGTACTACGACAAGATGAAAAAAAAAATAATCACTGAATAGTCTCCTACAACATACAAATCATCGAGAGTGATGTGTAATCACAAATACACTTCAGCTCTCTCATGACTTTTTTTCCCAAATAAAACTTGTATTTATTACAATCTTCAGTACTTAATCAGTCCTTTCCACAATAAAAACTAGTAGCAAATAACCACTGTGAATTTAATATAATGGAACTGTTTGCTGCATAGGTTTGGTTTTTCTTAAGCAGGAATCACGTGTACTATGTAAACTGTGTTTATATATGAATATTCCTCTTTCATAAAGAATCAGTACTTAGATTACCATTATTTCTGGAAGCACATCCTATTCAATGGTAACTATTGAAGCTGTTACTTGAATGATGGATTTATGTAGACCTGTATCCTGAAAATAGCAGAGCAGCTTCCTTACCTCAGCCTTACTGAACCTGAGCTTGCTTGCTTTTCTTCAATTCTCTAAGGTTAAAAGCCAGGAAGAAATAGAGCCCATTCCTTATTCTGCCACTTGCACAGGATGCACAGGACTGTCTGATCTCTCCTCCAGTCCAGCAGACCAGCCAATTCTGGTAATCAGTTCCTGGTAACCACACAGGAACAGAGCTGAGTCAGATTTGCTCTGAAGGAGTCTCCAAATTGAAAAGGGCTGAAAATAACTGCTGGTCAGAGTCCTCTTTAGAAATCATCCAGTGACTTTATGCCAACTACCTGTAGCTACCCATCCCCTCCTGCCTCACAGCGTGTTTCACTGAGAATTTAAGCAAAGGTGGTTATTCCCAATCACTTTCAGGTCCATCTGCTGCCTTGTCTCAGTACTTGTTCTACCCAGGGCACTTGTACTTCTTCCCCTGCTGCTTTTATTACTTGTTTCAGGTTCTGACAAGCCATGATTTTATGTAAGTACACTTTTCAGATCCTTCTGAATAGCTTCAGCTTTTTGTAAAGTTTCCCGTTACAGCTTAGAACCAGATAACTGATTTTCACTTTATTTGTGTGTATCTACTAAATTAATCAAGTTTTCAGATTGAGAAAACTGGAAGAAAGCAATAGCTTTAAATACTTGATAACATACTGGAACTCTGCATAAGGAGCAGTCTTTTAATATGCTTGGATAATTATTTTTTTATGTAAGAAACCAACAGGAATGGAGAACAAATAATTAGAGCATCATATGCTCTATTCAGACATACTTAAGACTTCCAGAGAACAGCAGGGAAACAGTTCAGCAGTACTGCTGATCTGCCCCTCCCTCAATCCAATAATCAGGATTTGGGTGGACATGGGGATATCTACCAAAACTATCAGGCTGAGGAGAAAACAAGCTTCGAAGATACTGCCAGACCCACCGGTGGTTACCAGGACAAAGGAGTTTGCAGGGACAGCCTGGAGGAGAGAAGATGCACCTAAACCTTTGTTCTACATCTGTACTCTTCTTGGAGGGGGAGACTGAACACTACTCTGAACAAAGTGTTTATGAGCCATTGACAGAAAAGGTTTTTCCAGTCCCAAACCCTCATCACAGCCTGTTAGACCAAATGGTTGGGAACAGAGGGAGCCGCAGTTCACAAAACCAGTCTGAGAATGCTCGGTGGGAACTACATCAATGAAGAGCTAGAAGACAGGTCTGTGATCTGCAGGATGAAACAGCTTAGAGGGACAATTGTCATACTAGAACCTGCATTTATTCCTCTGCAGGGTATCAGGAACAAAGCACCAGAAGTGCCAGGAAATTACCAGGTAATTCCTCCCAGAGTTCCCAGTGGCTTAACAAACCAGTGTGGCCACTGTGCCAGACACAAGTCTCCCACCATCAGAGGAAGCATGCACCAGGAACAGTAAAACAAGTTTTAATGGATGAGGGTGAAATGGGTGAGGGTAAAAAGTTCCTGGCTTTCAAAATGAAAATTAGAGATGCATTTGTGTCAAGTACCTTTGGTGTTTTTTTTTAAATGAAGTGAAATACCCATACTCGGTATGGTGCAGCAGTCAGTGGTGATTTACTCCAAATTTTCTTTCATCGTCTTACATAAAAAGAGGAAAAAAAAAAAGCCTAAATGTATTTTACTTAACTTGTCCTCCCAGATCCCAAACGTGATGACCTTATCACTTGTGCCTCTCTTAAAGGAGGTATTGGTTTCATCAGCTAATCACTCTGCCAAATAGACCAGTCTGTTAAATCAGGATCTTTTCGGAGCAGTAATTGGTAAGCAAAGAGAACATGAAAAGAAAGTGATTTCCCAAAGCACATTTTATTTAGGAACTGACTCAAGTACTCTCCTAGTCAAACAAATACACTTCAAGCCATCTCAGGATGATTATTGCTAATTAATTACTTGCACAAAGTGTAAAGAAACCATGAGCTACCCCCTCCATAAAGCCTATTTACACTAAATATGATCAAAAGCTGTATCAGCTCTCCACTTTCCTAACTTTTAAGAGATCTTAACAGTCAAAGCGACTTCATACATCAATACAACATGAATTTCAAACATTACCTTGCTTTCTTGCCCAGAAATTGAGTATTTGTAAACATTATTCTAAATAAAGTTACTTTTCAATCACTTTGAGCTAGACAAGCACACATTCCCAGCCTCTTACCTCTTGTTCTGGAAACATCTCAACAACTTTTTCACCGAAAAAATGACTAACTCATTAAGAAAGTACCACATGCACATAAACACACACACAGAGGTGTTTTCTACTCCCCCCAAAACCCACAAAATACTTTGGAAACCTATTTGAAGAATTGCTCCATGTGTTAATACCATCTTTTGCCAGGTCTCACTTCTCAGTGTGACAACTCTGTCCTGGTTAGTTCTTCCAGGGCAGGAACAGTGTAACCAGTGCAGTTGTGCTTGTTAGCCTGGTGCACAGTAAAGCTTATCTTTGTATTTTAATAAGGTATTACAGTCCACAACTACTAGCAGGATTGGCTAGATAAACTGCTTTCTGCAGGGTAGCCAACACACCCCACAAGTCAAAAAAAAAAAAAAACCAAGCCCAAACCCATGAAGCCTAACTCACAGATCAGAGACCACACACTGCTCCCTCAAGAGCAAGGAGGGCAGCAGGTTGGGAACCAAGTGATCAGCTCCTGCTGACCCTCTTCTCTGGCCTCAGCTCCCAGGATCAAAGTGTTTCCCCTCCTGGGATGGTCCTATTTTGGCACATCACAGGATTTCCAACATCTATCTCATCAGGTGATAGGACTGCACACGAGCAAGGTGGCCAAGGCACAGGCTTAATCCAGAGTCCTGTCCAGAAACTGCGTGGCAAAGAGACACATAACAGTCAAGTCACAGTGGACACAGTGACAGTACGGTCCCACCAAAGTCCAGAAAGAAGCTGAGGATCCTGTCCTGCCTGAGCCACCTCACATCTCTAACCAGCAAGCTACTTCAAGCACTCAACAGCCAATGTTAAATTTAGAGTAACCCATTAAGAGTGGACAATACCAACACCAGACTCCAAACAAAGCCTAATTAATGACCCTGCCCACGAGTACCATGTGCATGTATTACATATCCCATTTGAAGGGTGAGTCTTTTCTGGAACAGGGATGGACATTGAGAGCTGCAAAGCTGTTACAAATTAGATTAAAATAACAGTGTTTTGTATCACTGGATGACCTAACCATCAGAAGGTGATCTTTTAACTGGAAACAACATTCCACTCTTCCAACTACTTTGTTCCTAAAAAATACATAATTCAAAAAAACACCCATAGTTTGTCTAACTGCAGAGTCAAAACTTTGGATTTTTAAAAAAACTCTAGTTAGTATGATTTCCATTCAATAAAACCAATTCCCAAGAACACATCCAAAATAATAAAAACACTCTAGCTACAGAGATAGTGATTTCACTTCCTCCTATTAAAGAATCACCACTGAATAAAGTATAAATTATTGTAAGCAATATGCAAGTATTATATATTAAACAGTGCTTGTTATTAAATAAATTCGG
>VXBZ01001524.1:35054-46217 GCA_013399135.1 Heliornis fulica
TCTTGCAGGGGGAGAAGCAGGGAACAGGACAGACAGGAACAACACAAATTGCTTTAAAGTTCAGTATCTTACCAGGTCTGGGTAAGAAAAAAATACATTTATGAAGCTGAAGATGGAGGAAACAACCCAACGAGACCAAAGCAGTTAAGTCTGAAGGGAAAGACATTAATGCCCAAGAGTAAATTACTTTTGCAGCCTGCAACCAAGGCAACACTCCGATTGATCTGTGCAGTTCCAGGCAGCATGAACTTAAACAGGCCATCCTGGGTAAGAGCCAAGAAAGCCGTGTCCCTTTCTCCTTGGTTGCAGGATGACTTGTGTAGCAGCCACCCATCACCTGGGCCATGATCATCCTGAGGCAGATTAAACTGTCTTAAATACTGCTCAAATTCACAGACTTATCTTCCTTGCCAAATCTCGGAGACTTAAAAAATAATCCAATTGAATGGAGAAATTAACCATTTTCTGTTGAAGATTGTGTCTTGTAAGCCAATTACACTTACAAAAATTCATAAGACTTCATTGGTAGAAAAAATCCAAACTTTCTAAAAAGATAGTATTGTTTCTTAATTAGCAGGATTTGCATCTCTTCACCATTTATCTTTTTGAAAGAATTGCTGCGTATTTCCTATATAGCTAACTTTTAAACTAAATTTTCTGCTGGATGATATACAACACAATAATAGACATCTGAAAGGTCTATTAAGCTTAGGCAGTTTTCCAATTTGTTCAGTATCATCATTTGCTTCTCTGAAAACAGGCTCAAGATATACCTAGAAAATTTAAATGCAGTTTGATATTTATTAAATTTAATCCCTATCACTGCAACGTTTACACAAACAATATTAGTAATACTTAAACTGCAGTCATATATATCCTGCACAGATGCAGTCATTATATTATCCATATAATATCACACTAAATTAGAAAAACAACAGGTTGAAGATAAACTACATTTTATATTATTTGTAAGACTTAACATACAAAGTTGTTTCCTTTCTAGTGCAAGCAGAAGGGAGTAACAGTTGGGCTACACAGGAAAATCCTATGACACTTCCTGAAGAAGCAAGAGTTCTGTGACAGTTAAAAGGAAACCACAACTAAACACTTTTATTTAGAAAGTAATACTAAAAAAAAACACTTATGTATATGTTTGCTCTAGAACCACACAATAGCAACAGAGTCTACAGAAACCTGAACCAGTTTGGGGGCCTAAATCATCATCTTTGGCTGCTCCTATGTGCTTCACGCTTAAGATCTCACTCTTGGCATGTCCAAGCTCTGCTGGATACTACCACCCAAACAGGAACACCACACACACATCTGCACCACCAGCAGATTCTGAGCCCTCTCCACAGTTCTCCAGGGAGAAAAAATTCTACCCTGGACTGGACCATGACAGCTAAGAAAGTATGTATACATCCCAGCAGCCCTGCTCCAGTGCTGGTAAGTTCCAGGACAGGCAGCTGGGGTCAAAGACATCTTAAAATAGGTGTCATTAAGGCTCCAGAATGTAAAAGGTACATCCTCAGCATGGTCCCAGCAAGGCAAAACCCAGTATGTATGAAGCAGCCAGCTACTCTCCATGGGCATGTGGTGTAGCTGTAACTGGTAACACTGAAGTCAGCAGCTCACAAACAGAAAGACCATACTATTAGTTGTAAAAATCTGTAAAGTTGAGTATCTGTACTCTTCAGGTTTTTATGAACTTTCTTGTGTTAAGCCTTTGAAAAATAAAGTTGAATTTTACCTCAGCTGAGAGAACCTAGAGCCCATCCAAGCTTGAACTCTGTCTAGTTCACATTGGCCAAGCTTATTAATAAAACTCCCTTAGCATTAGCTTGGCATTATTGTTATCTAACATAGGAAACCCACTGCACTTCTTGTTAGATAACCTAGACCATTCCCTACAGGAGTCATCTATACATTTCCCTGGGGAAGAAACTCAAGATTATTTCTTACAGCATATTTCAGTTTCATTGCCCAGTCTAGTTTTACAGGGCCCAAAAGATGAGTATTTTCAACACAACTTCTCTTGGGAAGCTATTCTATTCAAATAATCTATTGCTATCAGGGTGGTGGGTTTTTTCCTGGTATACGGCCAAAGCGATCTTTTCCCTTCCTTAGTTTCACTCCATTACTCTTAAACAAATCACTGGCACGTGATAGTAAATGAAGACATCCCCCCCCAAATACTTCAGCTACACACAATCAAGAGTTCACCAAATTGAAAAATGCTAATTTTGACTTTCAATTCTGCACATGGAAAAGAAATATCTGTATTAGCAAATATAACATTGACCTCAATTGTAACGAAAAAATATCTGTCTCCAGCAGGTATAGCTAGCTTGGCTTGCTTTTAGTTTTTTGTAGGGCTTGGGGTTTTTTATTTTTTTTTATAATTTGTAAGATTTGTGCAAAGCACTGGACTATACTCTCTGGGGACAGGTGTTTTTATTTGCTACAGAGCAGATGTACACAGCAACGGTAGCGTGATGCTCTCCTCATTAACCTCTGCAGATCCGTATCACCTGGAAAGTTCACACTGAGGCACCACCGCTCTCAGCAGCCAAAGTTCATACCTGCAGATGTTATCAGGGGAGGTTCTGATTTGTTATTCGGTTTGTTGCCTTATTACCCATCATAGCAAACAAATTTGTGCACCTTCAGACACTGAGAGGTACAGATGATCTCTGATAGGTTTTATGCCTCTTGCCATAGAGTCACAAAGAATATTACACTTTGACAACAAAAACCCAACTGATACTTATATGAAAGAAAACAAAAAAAAATCAGCAAGATGCAACTTCCAATCCCCAAAATTCAGTTCTGTCAGAGACCAAACTGCATTTGATGATAGTTCTCCCAAAGACTTGAAACTGAACTTATCTGATTGGGTATTAAGTTTCATCCATGACAGTTGATAGACAGGACAGACAGGAAATATCCAAGGAAAGCCAGGTCCAGAGGCATGCTCACTTTAATGAATATGAAGTAAGAATCTCTGAAAGCACAGCAGTTCTAAGACTGAGATGCAAAGTTCTACCTTCATGGCTCAGGTCTTCAAACAGAGCTAGACCAGGTATACCCACAGCAGTGAGAATGAAAATCCTGAACATTCAGAGAATATCTATTACTGGTCCCTTCCAGCTCAAATCAGATGCCGATTGCCAGCTTGAGTCCAAAAGAGTGATATCTGAAAGTCAAAGACAAGTGCACAATTTGTCCTACTCTTACTGCTTCAAAATCATCAAGGTATTTGTTGTTTTGCCTGCACTTTTAGATTTCAAGAACAATTCCAAAATAATCCGCTTAAGATACATTTTTCCACAACAAAAGCAGTTCAAACCTTTGCAGCATCAAGTGACCTTGCCCACTAACAGCACAGTCTTACTCAAGAAAATTCTCAAAGTATCTCTTATCTGTCTAGACAGAAAGATGGGCAAACTCCGCGGCCATAAGCTAAGTCCCGAGGCCAAAAAAAAACATAAAAAGGCCATTATTCACATTTTTGCCCCTCAAATTTAAATAAATTTTAAAGAAATCTTTAAAATTAGTTTGAGCATTACAAGACTTCTATACCTTTCAATTTCCACAGAATCATTTGATGTCTCACAGGAAAAGCCTACTCAGCAACAACTACTTCTGGCTCTGCAACACTGCTTCCCCAGCAGTTGAGACTGAGGAACCCACCACCCTGATTTTCAACCTCAGGATGCTTCCTTGGACAGAGAAGGGAGTAGCTCCCTCTGCATCAGGTTGCCCTGGTTTTTCTTCAAAAGGCCAACACATGATCTTCTCACTTAAAGCCCGTGCAAACTCTTTCTTGAGGGTTAGAACTGAGGTCTAAGACTATATTCAAAACTACAGGAAAGATGCTGTCTTGCAAAAAGTCAACGTGTGAATGTGTAAAATCTTACTCACACCTTGTTGAACAGGATGTTTGTTGACATTTCTTCTCCCCTCAGCACAGCCTCCTTATGACAGCAGTTTTGTTCCTCTACAGGTAGACTGCTTTTACTGAAGTTTAAAACCAGTAAGAAGGCAAACAGGCTGGAGTAGGGCTGCCAGAGTGGCCTGGCTAATCTGAGTCAGGTTAAGCAGACTTCAGTTTGACAAAAGCAATGGTGTTGATAAAATGCAGTGAATTTATTCACACCAAACTCTCCTCATAAACAGCTCCAGCTGCCTTTGAGAGATTCTTGCTGGCAACACACTCCACAAACCACCACGCCGTGAACTACTACAGCAGAGTCCCTCACTGGCTGTGGCAAGTAAATAGATTTAGTTTAATCTCCTGTGCTGTCAAACAAGGCAGACCAAAGGCAGATGCAGGTCTGATGCTTTTTGCTTCTGTCCACATGAGACATAACCCTGCTGTGAATCGTCCTGACGAGGCCTCCTCGTTAAACGGAGCACACTGCAACGCCTGCGGTGCAGCCATGGAAAACTGCTTTCACAAAAAGGAAAAAATGCAATTTAATATCAGGGAATCAAGAAGCCAGCTAACACTAAGCTATGAGCCTGCCTTTACAGCTGACACTGAAAACCTCTGGGAAGGCTTAGACACTGTAATTTATTAGTTACCCAGACTAACATTTAATGATGCTACTGCCATGTATTTTTTCTCAAGGAGTCTCACAATTGTTGGAGGGGAAAGCACATTTCCAAGCACAACTGGTATTTAAATTATTAAAAATGATGCTTGGCCTGTGAAACAATATTCACAACTACTAACAGAATAAAGGTTGATTTTGCTTGGATAACTTTATTCATAAGCAATCACAGCAACTAACTCTCTATATAGTTTACCACAGAGAAGCTTTAAGCAGGCTACTGCTTTTCTTCCACGTCTTATCCTTCCCCCCCCCCCTTTATTATTTCATTCACTTTAGGAAAACATTATTGATATGGCATCTTTTGCCATAAGCAAGACAGGAACTCCCCTGATCAGAAGCCTTTCAGGGGATACAACAGTATTAATTCAAGTCTTCCAGATGGTTTTACTCTGTTAGGTTTTTTTCCCCTTAGGTCAACCACCTGCCCAGCATATTCTGCAAAACTTGCAAAAATGTATTTATGCAAACTACTTCAGCATAAGAGGTTTCAGTTTCTTACCATCTACATCACCATTATTCTTCTGCTGACATTTCTACTTCCAAACATTTGCTATAAGAACATAAGTAACAAGCAAAAATCCTCCCCAATATTCTGCAGGGAGATCAAGAAACATCACAACTAGGTTTCATATAGTGGTTTCAGAGGAATCCAAGTCTGGCACTGCATTTGGAGTTAAGAGTACAATCCCAACGACTTCCACCATCAGTACAGCACTGCACTAACTACAGTTACTCAGAGAAGATACTTCAGACAATCTGGTTTCTAGTATAACATTTCCAGAACAAGTAATATGACTCAATCTCTATGTAAGTTCACACAAGCTGTAAGTGGAACTTTCCAAAATGCATGAAAAAACACCTAAAAATAGGTACAATTCCAGATGTATGCAAATAATTGCTGCAATTAACTTCACATACACACTACAGACATTAGTTGAAATGACTGTATTTTGTCCCGTTACAAGAACAGTTATTTGATATCTAAATACCAGTGCAACCACTGGTACATATGATGCTTGTAAAAAGGAGCTAAATATTTTAATTATATATTGCTCCAGCCCAAAAGCTGAAGCAGACTATATTAAGCACTATCTAAATTCATTACAAAACTGTTCCAATTTTATCTTCAAGAGTTTCAATTACAAGCAAACAAAAACTCCAAAATTAAACTGAGTTAACAATGAATTAGCACATCATAAAACCTAAGAAAAATTGCTACCAAAGAGGGTTCTTTCCTTCCTGAGGTATTGTCTGCAGATCAAGGAATTCAGAATTGTGTTTAATGCTGCAGACAGTGAACAAGTACCTCCTCTAAAGAACTTTACGACATTATTAGCCAACTCATCTAAATCATTAAACACACAAAAACCTTTTTTATTTAGATTTCATTTCACCTTAAATCCATGGGTTTTTTTTACTGAATCTCTGTATACTGAAAACAGCTGTCCTTCAAAAGCTACAGGCCTTGCTGATGGAGAAAACAGATCCAGCAATTAGAAACTGCGTATGAATAAAGCCAGGAAAATTAAAACTTCTGGGAAAAGTTGCTGTCCAAAGCAAAAATCAACATGGAATAGAGAACTAGAAAGTATGACACCAACAGAGAAAGCTCTACCAGCTATTTCTCAGGCCAGAATGAGTTCTGCATCTACATGTATTTTCAGTTGTTCAGGAAACAACAGCTGACACAACTAACCCCAAACTCTTTAAGACACCCACATCTAATTTTCCAAACATTCAATACCTAAGAAAACAAACCACTGGAATTAAATCAAGTGCAAGTCCTTTCAGTTCCTTCATCTCCATCCATGACCCTGCTTTTGGGATCGATTTTGCAAGTGACTCGCCCAACTGGTAAATGAGCTCTTGGGAGGGGACAAACATTAAAGGAAGAAGCAGGAAGCAGGCCAGGAGAAAGCTTGTATCCCAAGTTTCACCCAGTGATCCTCTCCACTGCACAACAGAGCCATGTACAGTAAGAGGTCCCCACCCCATGAACTTTGGAAGTTTCCCAACTGCCGGAGACATTTACTCCATGAGCAGCAGCACTGCCTACGCCAAGAGCGTTCTCCCTGGCACACAACTGCTTTTTCTTTCTATAAAGCCGCCAGTTAAATTACACATCAAAAGTTAATTCACCTTTGAACTACTTCAGAAGTCAAGTCACAATGTAGTGCAAAGAGCAAATGTCACCCGACCAGGGGGTGGATGGAACTGACACAGACTGCTCACTGAGTGGTTTAGATAAAGTGCCACTAATTAAAGGCCAAGCACCTGCCTATTCTAAAGCAATCCTACAGCAAGAGTACAATCAAACTAGAGCTTCAAATAATGTTTATCAGCTGAGCTGAGAGATGGATTTAAAAAGTTGCAAAAACACCTTCAGACACACAATTACCATCTTTAAGTGCTCACAAAAGCCACCAGCTTCATTCTATATAGCAATGAAATCGAGGGGACAGCATAATAGACCTTTCTAAGACTTTTAAAAAAAGTTACAAGCTCACAGAGCAGCCTTTTCTGTAGGGGTAAGAACTCAACACAAATTATTCTCCCTGTTCACCTAGCGCTCAACTTCATGTGAATTCCACTTTGAAATGACTTAGTCCATCTTTAATCTCTGAAGAAGCAGCATGGAAAAGAAATCTGTTTTTTTTTGGTGTGTGCCCGCTCCCCCCCACCCCCAATCAACCATCAAATTCTGGAAATAAGATCTTTCATTCAGTTTACATTACCTATTTTTGATGATTTCCACAGAAGAAGACAAATAAAGTGGCAGCATAGTATTTTTCACAAAATTCAAATGATAAATGGCTTTTGGAAGATACAAGGCAGTATCGAGGATAAGTAATTCAGAGACTTTGTACATGTGAGCTCCCTAGATTATTCCACGCCAATGAGTTTCTGAATCAGCTTAAAGAGTATCTCACTTTCCATCAACTACATTTCCCACATGCTTATGCAAACATCGCCAGAACACTGACAGAGACAAGGAATCACTTTTCAAGCATGCACATTAAAAAATTATATAGCTGACCAAAAAAATAATTTTAAACCAGGTTACAAAAACAAACAAAAAAGTCACATCAAAAAGCTATTAAATTTGGGTTGAATGGGCTCATGAAAGTTGAGGGGGTTTCTCTCGAAGGTCACTCCAAAACCAAACGCACACTCCTGTCAAAATTCAGCTCCACCACACGAGTAGAACAGCTGCACATTACCACAAAAATGAAATATTTACACAAGTTACACTCTATAACATATACACACCACTTAAACCCACTGAGCTTGTGCAAGTGACAAACATCTTGTCTCAGAAGCAACTACTACAACACTAAACTACCACTAGAAAAACATCTTCTCCCCTAATACACACACAATTCTCCCACAAGTACTGAGCACAACCTGAAGGAGATTTCCTACTTCCATTTGAAGGGACAATTCCAATACAAGTCCCTCTTGATATGGGTGGGACAAGAAGAAATAGAAACAAAGAACCGTATAAAGTGAAAAGTTTCCAAAGAAACGAAAGCAAGGAAGAAGTCTCTTGTGAATATACACGCATTTTGCGGAGGGAGGAAAGGGAACCAAGAGCTAAGGAGATAAAAAGTCTCTTGGATAGGACACTTCTGACGTGATGGAGCAGACATTAAACAGCCACTAAGGCAAAGGCATTGTAATTTGTCCTAAAAACTCAGGGCCCAGGACACAGATGACAACACAGAGCCCCTCTGGCGCCTCAACTGCTCTTCCTCCTCACTCTGATGACCTCTGCAGAGTCAGGAGAGGACTTCGTGTCCCTCCAGCCTCAGTACGCCAGCAGACTTCTGAAACCATGCAAATCGCACGGGTTGGTAGGGCAGGCAGAGGGTGTACTGCTGGTCTGTTATTAGCTGACTGCGTGGCAAATTAGCCGATTTGATGGAGACGGTTCAGGAAGCTCTAACAGAAGGCAAAGTGCTTCAACACGAGTAGTAAAGGGAAACCTAAAAAAAAAAGTGGTAAGGGAACCGCACTGTTGCTTTTCAAAGCATCACTGCTTTGATCCAGGGCATGGTATTTTGAAGATCACAGGATTTTGGAAGGATCAGGTTACGGCTTTTAACGAGCATAACAATCCCATGTAGGTCTCCTTAGTCTTAGCTATGTTTCGCCACACACAAGAAAGAAGGGCAGTATGTTCTAAAGCCACTTTTTACAGAAAAGAAAAAAATGAATATGAGTCTGTCTCAAAAAACTGTCAGAAAAAAAAAAGGACCACAAACATCCAACTTGTTATATGGGAAGATGGAGGTGGAAAATGAAGGAGTCAGTTTTGTTACTGGAGACAGACACACAGACGCCTATTTGTGAGCAGACCCCAGGACCTGGAAACAAGTTTCTAACTACCACCATTCTACAAGGTCTTAAGATGTAAAGAGGCACACAAAAGTGAACAAATGAGGTACGAGATGTGAAGACACTGTATTATTCATATGAAAGCGCGGGGAATACAAATATAGACAGAAAAAAAAAAGGAGAATGAATAACAAATGTGAATGAGTTCAACAGACAAGTCTTCACTACCTCTGATTGTCCTCAACTATTTCTTTTCAACTTCAATCTGTGCTGTTAACGACAATTGGCTTAATCTCTCCTTTATATTTATGATTAGGTGCTTCCAAAGGCAAAAACCACAAAACAAACAGCTAAACACAGCGTGTGTGTGCGTGTGTGTGTGTGTGTGTGTGTGTAAGAAAGAAAAAAAGAGTAGCACTAGAATAACGATTTCACTGAATATCGAAGAACTGTAAGCAGTTTATAGCTGAAATCAGTGATTAGGCCAGAAAAAATTCCTTGGTGGCTTTCCAAATTCGTTCTATGAAAATTGGTGGCTTTGCAAATTCATTTTATATTTGTCCAACTTTTTAATAGCAACAAGTAGCTCCCAACGCCCAATCGAATTCGGAAAGTAATTCTTTATTTTCACTGACAAGTTTAAAAGCAGACTGCAAAGCACTGAAGTGAAGAGTTTGGCAGAAAGCCGTTTCAAGGCAATGTAACACCAAGGATATTTCTGGATATTTAAAATCTCCGGTTTCCAGATCAGAGTTAAAAGTAGTTTCTGGTGATGCACCAAACCCTGCCATGTTTGCAGCTTTATATACAGAAGGTATATTGCTTAAAAATTATCCTTTCCCGAGCAAATATCCACTTAGATACGGGGGGAAACACTACACAACAGACACACACTGGAAATCCTTCACAAACGTTTACGTTCATTCTCGTCACACATCCCAGAGGGCCTGGATAAACAACACAGGTAAAGTCCTTTCAGAGATGACAGCGACTGCTAAGCGTCCTTAGAATGGGATTTTTGTTTCCAGAAATAATATTTTTAATTAAAAAAAGGAACAACCCTTTTTTTTAACAGCTAAACAAAATGCCTTGGCAGTCGTACAAATGGTTCAGCATCACTGTGGTACAAATTCCTCTAACCATATGGGATATCTATCAAAATAATGCATTCTGCAGAGCTGATAAGAATAAGGAACGAACCGGCTCGACTCTCACAGGCTGTTCTTCCTGGCAGGAGGTTAGAAACAATCCTTTTTGTTCAAATACTATTTTTATAACTCTCAATACCATTTTAGAAAATAAGAGTATCTTCACAAAGCAGAGCTACGTTTTAAACTAAACTGTTGATCCGAGTATAGTGCAGCTAAAAAAATAAATCACTGTGAGCTCACCAAGAGCGCTCACGTTGTTTCCTTGTTTTGCTTTTGAGTCTTTTTTTATTTTTCCCTATTCTTTACGCTTCTCTGAAACTACTTCTGCTCTCCAGTAACCTCAATGATGCACATTTCAGCGGACTCCCGTGGATTTCAGATGACATCATCAGGTGAAACCCAGCGTTAGTCACCTCCACTTCCTGACCACGTATAAAATGGTGCACGCAGCAGAGATGAATCAAGCGAGAGCTTTTACACATTATTCACTTGCCTCCACGGCGCCTCCGAAAGTTTGCCGCGGCCCAGAGCCGGGAGCCAGCCCCCCACCACAGATACCCGTTGCTTGGGAGCCTCGGGAGTCCCCAGCACAAGCTGTCACATCGCAACCGCGGAAGGGAGAGTGGGAGAACGCAGGAATGCCTGCCCGGGCCGGGCGGCCGAACGCCTCACGCCAGGGCCTGCAGGGGCACATTACGAGGCGAGTCCTGCCCAAGGTACGGGTTATATACGTGCAGACAGCAACCACGCGGCTCTCCGGGCTGTGCGTACCGGGCCAGCACCGGCTCCGGGCAGGGAGAAGGAGGAGGCGGCTTCTCCAGAGCCAAGACGACGCGCTGAGCGGGAGCGGCCCTGACAGCAGCTCCGCGGCAAGGGGCCGGCTTCCCCACCGCTGCCCCGGCCCGAGGGCCTGCCCCACCGAGCACAACAAAGGCCACCCACCACCACCCACCACCGCCGGGCGAACGCGTCCGGGGCCGTACGTACCGGAGCGCGGCGCTGACTGGTCGGCGCGGTGGGTCTCATAGTGCCAGGAGGGGTTGGGGGATGGGGGG